>JBBPDC010186061.1:0-15409 GCA_037974485.1 Hemigrammopetersius urotaenia
CACACACACACACACACACACACACACACACACACACACACACACACACACACACACACACACACACACACAGGATTGAACCCAGACTTGCACAGCCCTGGATAGAGGATGGCAGTTGAAAAAGAAAGTGGGCCTGCAGCACCAGGTCTCCTGAAATGCGGTGACCTCTCAGACCCCCATCCCATCTACTCTCCTGAGGGCTCCGTCACTTCTCCTCCAGAAAGCAGATTTTTTTTTAAAGGTAAGATAATAGCTTTCCTTGTATAAGGACCAAATAACAGTAAAAGAGTTTCAAATTTAGTTAAAACTCAGACCTGACTGATACACACAATAAATAATACAGGAGGCACAAATGGAAATATTAGAATTTACAGGTTTGTTGGGGAAAGTCAGTCTGTTTGTGTTTAAAAATCTGTCAGTCTGATCATTTATTTCTCTCTTTACCGTCTCTCTTGTTTCCTGCATTCATCTGCTCTCGTAAGAATGAGGGCAGTGGAAAAAAGGCAAGTAAACTAACAACCTGAAATAATGATTTGTATAAATAGTATTTTGTGTAACGTCCACAAAATGGTGCTAAGAGTGGTTTTTCTATGAGTGGAGGTCAGAGAGACAAACTTCTCAGTATATGTAGTGACATGTTCCTTTATGTGCTTCATTATTCTGTCTTGATTCAACAAGTGTTTCTCAGAGTGTTCTATTTGGAGACATATTTAGGTTTTACGCTATAAAAATAGGCATTTACAGGCTTTTTTTTACCACATTTTTTTTACCATTAGTTAATGTTCAAAGGATGCACCACACTAGTAACTGTTTGGACGATTTGTGAGAACATTAATGGCTTTGGTTTTTCAGTTGTTTCTCCAGATCTGTGTTCCTTCTCTCAATATGCCTTCCTGAACTCATCTATTGATCGTACAGCTCATGTGTCATCTTGTTGGTGCTGGATAAAAGTAATTAAAAATAGGTTTACAGTTGGACTTTACCTTGTTGATGTAGATAAAGTGGCTCGTGGTGCTTTTACTAGAATTGAAGTCAAGTAGTTAGGCCAGAGACATATGATGAAGTGAAAGTAGACTCAAGGCTGGTTTGTAGCTGGGCTTTACGCTTAAAGTCTGATCACAGTATGTAACAGCAGGATTAGAGCAAGGCCTGAGGTCTTAAGAACAAGTAAAAATAGGCGTACAGCTAGGCCTGATACTTATAATGATACTTAGAGTGGCCTATGATACAGCTGAAAGAGTGACTTAGGTTATGAGCCTATTATAAACTTGGAACATGTAGAAGAAGGCTTACGGATAGGATTTAGGCCTATAAGCGTAAAGTGACCATTTATCATACATAAACGCACCACAGCACAAAATTATATTTCTGCATTTAGCCCATTCCCCAAGTAAAGTGTGCAAGCAGACAGGAACAACAACGCGTGGGGTCAGTACCTTGCTCAAGGGATGGTGCCGCTATCAGCCCTGAGATTCGAGCCCACGTGCTTTTGGTCACCGGGTCAACTCCCTAACCCCAAGGCCACTAGCAGCCCTGAAAAGGTTTTCTCTCCCCGTCTGGGAATCGAACCCCGTTTTTATGCTTAAGGCAACCACCAATGCAAACCTTTGTGCAACATCTGAACTGGAGCAGCTGAGACTGCTGGATAGGTGCAATATCTTGTGTCGCCTGACCTTGTGATTCCCTTTATTGTCATAATCAGCTGTGTATAAGTAGTAATTGAAATGGAACAACATTCCTCCATCGTTACAGTGCACAAGTGCAATCATTTATTGTGACGCATCACAAACACGTAGGAATCTACAACCACGTAGGGATGCCTGTCTTCTTTTGCTTATATATTGCAGAGGGCAGAGAATTGAACTGTAGACAGTGCCGTTCAATCTGAGTTCAACACCTTTTGGTTTGGCATTAGCATGTCTTATCCTTGTTGATAACACTCAAGTCTTAAAGCAGCTGCTGTGCATTGGCCGGGAATCGAACCCGGGCCTCCCGCGCAGGGGGCGAAAATGGTGCGGCTAAACGGCCCTAATCCATTTCCCATTCATTCTCTGTGGTAGTGCTAAACCACTATGGATGTAATATATTTTTTTCCACTTCACATTGATGGCGCTGTTCTGCAGGTTTTTTGGGGGCATTTCCAGCAAGACAAGAAGCATGTAATATTTCAATTAAAGTTCAATTTTATTTATAAACATAGTTTCACTGAGAAAGAGAAAGAGCTAATTTACTGACAGAAGGCAGTCATGAATAAGGAAAAACTCTTTTAACAAGAATGCAAGGCAGGCATGAAGGTCAGTTTGACATCACAGCCATAATCACAGAAATGAAGGTGATGCACTGTTCAATACCCGAGGACCCAAGATGGCAAATTTTAAGCACTGACCTTTTATCTGCCTTTTATATGACAGACAGAATCAAATAAAAAGCATCAGTTTAATCCAACAGACAGGTTGTTAGGATAAAAGTAGTGTGTCATGGCCTCTCTACACAAACAGAATACTTTTAATACTTTTTACATGTCTCATTATTTACACAAATGTGAACAAATAGCATGGACTGTAATTAAACATAAGTGGTTAAGAAATAATAGGAAAGACTTCACTCAAGAATTCCAAAATAATGATTTAGAGTGATTAGATGAAAAAAGACAAGCAAACACACTGTGTACATCTGTACATTAAAATAATAATGAAAAAATACAAACTGCATACAATTTATTATGCACATATTTATGTACAGTATATAGATTGTCATATTTAATTATCGTTTTTACAGATTCCCAGAGAACATAATAAACATCAACAGCAAATATTAAACTTTGAAGTGTGTTCCTGGGAATAATTTCTTCTTTCTGTCTACCCATCTTTGTCTCTTGGCCTCATAGAAGGGAGACTCCTGAAACCTTTTGCAGTTCATCTCCCTGGCCGTGCCCTTATCTCTATATAGAGAGTATACTGTTGATGGGCAGTATATGTATGTCCCTGGAACTCCAGGAAAGCCTGTGTGGACGTGTGGGCTGTTTGGCCCTTGTTTTAGTCTTTATGGGTCTGGTGCAGGCACTCCTTGGTGAAGACCCTAGTGGCAGGTACAAGGCATGTGAGATTTGTAAATAGGACTGTATATATACTGTACAAACATATGTGCATAATAAATTGTATGCGGTTTATTTTTTCATTATTATTTTAATGTACACAGTGTGTTTGCTTGTCTTTTTCATCATTGGAAATCACTATTTTGGAATTCTTGTGTAAAATCTTTCCTATTATTTCTTAAACACTTATGTTTAATTACAGTCCATACTAATTGGTCATATTTGTGTAAATAATGAGACATGTAAAAAATAATTTTTCTGTTTGTGTAGAGGAGCCATGACATACGACTTTCATCCTCACATCCCGTCTGTTCGATTAAATGGATGCTTTTTATTTGGTTCTGTCTGTCAGATAAAGGGTCAGTGTTAAAATTTGGGTCTTGGGTCATCTTGGATCCTCAGCTATTGAACAGTGTATCACCTTCATTCAACCTCTGTTGTATCTGTGATTATGACTGTGATGTTAAACTATTCATGACTGCCTTCTGTCAGTAAATTAGCTCTTTCTCTTTCTCAGTGAAACTATGTTTATAAATAAAATTTAATTTAATTGAAATATTAAATACTGCCCTTTGTCCTGCTGTAATAACATTCATACACCAGATTTTTTTTCTATATATGATTGATTTTTCAAAAATTCCTTAACCTTCTATAATCAACAGGTTCTGTGTCATAAGAATATATATGGTATTATATAAATATATGGTTCAGTTCATTTGAGCAGTATATCAACAATATTCATGATCATTCTAACAATATTAATCAATATTAATGATACTTTGACAAGAGAATAACTGAAAAAGTAATTCAAATCAACTTTATTTATTGGATGATAAATACATTTAATATAAAGTACAAAAAAAGAAAAAATAATTTTTAAACCCAACATATTTTCAATGCTTTACACATGTCCCACCTTTAGTCATGCCTTAATGGGGATTCAAACTGGATGTTTTGTGCGATTTAAGAACCATAAATCGAGCCATCCTATTGGCTGTTTTTCTGAGTCACCAAAAGCTGCCATTGTATTGGCTGTTTTTCTGTTACACCTTTCCGCGACTGGCCCCCGCATAATGGACGAGAATCCTACCACTAAACCACAAATGCTTCTCTAAGTGCAGTCTGTGACCCAGTGCAGCAATGACTGCAGAATAGGTAGAATCCTTTACTTGCGCTGACAGTGATTTTCATTTAATTGTCATAAACAGCTGTGTGCAAGTAATTATTGAGATGAAACAACGTCCCTCCATCACTCTAGTGCACAAGTAACAATCATTTAGTCTGAAAGACTGCCAACATGCAGGAATCAACGACCATGTAGGGATGCTTTTTCTTTTGCTTACATATTGCAGAGGGCAGTGAATTGGACTGTAGACAGTGTCATTTAATCTGTGATTTGAAGGCCTTTTTAGTTTGGCATTGGCATGCGTTGTCCTTGTTGATGACGTGCGTCTTTTAAAGAGGTGACGATGCACTGGCTGGGAATCGATCCAGGTGTGCTGAGTACAGTAATCTGCCAATTTTACGTGGATCAGGAGTTGTGGGTTCAGTCACAGGCAGATTTTTTTGGAGAACCGAACTCATAGTTTTACGCAGAAATCCCCACAATAATGTGGAAACTGCAAATATCCTCCTTTTTTTCTTTTTTGTGGCAATAAATATATTTTTTCTGTTTTCACACAAGGGGACCCGTTCAGCTCGCCACGGTATCCCAATACTTTTTTCCCGTGACCTTCCGAGTTGTATATCTCAACGGGAAAAGCACTCAGACACTTCAAACTCCAGTTCAGAACAGTTTGGTAGATCTCCAGGCGACCTTTCCAACGAGCCCTCATTTGTATTTTTAGCCTGAATAGGTCTGTTTTTATTCCCCGAAAACAGTTCACCTCGCAGTGACCTTCCAAGTTGGATATCTCAGTAGGGAATTTGAATTCAAAGAGGTGAATACGGATTTACCTTTACATTTTCTTTAAGGGAAATGCATTAAACTGAGTTTAAAATGAAATTAAATATTTGGGGGCATATTTAGGGTTTACACTATTATACTGGGTATTTTGTTTTTACCAAAACACAACAGCGTGTATTTTCACTATATGCTCTTGGAACGTAACCCCCGCGGGGGATTACTCCATAGAGGAAGTAGCCGGCCTGGGAAATGAGCCCTAAGCGTTTTATTAAAGGGTGGGTGAATCTGTGACAGCAAGTGTGGTCTACTAAGTTTGTGGTTTACCAAGTTATTTTTGTTGCGTGTATTATAGTGACTCTATGGCTTGACCCCGGCTTGACCCTTAACTGCACACTCATTCATCAGGACCACCCGTGTTTGCATGTATGCAGAGCAAGCAATTAGTGTGGACAAAATACAGAGACACATAGGTGATATTCATGCTGATACAGAGCATATGCACAAACCAAGGACTTAACAATGTAATATATACTACACATCACTGTAATTTATACCAATGTAATAATATATAAAAAATAAGTTATGGTGTAAAATTATATATATGAATGTCCTACTTTTTTTGCTAATGTTTGAGTTTTTTATCTGCTTAATCTCAAGTACATATTGCTTTTTACTCTATTTTGTAAATAACTGCAATAAATCAAAGGTTATGCATTCATTCTTTTTTGGATTCTTGCTATAGTCGCAGGGTTTCACGTAGAAACAAAGGAAAACTCCCCGAATATGATTTGCAACTGCTTGATCTCAACCATGCATTTTGTCGCGTTAACACACACATTATCCTGCTGCAGGTGTTGACTTCTCTTTTTTGTCTCTTCTCTTTGCTGTCTCTTTGAGTAAAGCTGGAATCAGTCAGCTCTGCACTTTGAGTGGACAGAGAGTAATTAGCATATAAATGAACAGATCCAGAGACGAGGTGGTTTTCTCCTCACACATTTTAATGAGCTGGAAGAGAGGGGTATTAGGATACCGATAACGAAGAATGAATTGTCCTGTATGTCGAGGGACAAAGCCTAATACGAGAGATAGCTTGAACATCAGGCATCACGGTGGGAGGTGAGGGGTGTTTGTTAAAGTGGGATTCCAGTGGCAATGTCCGATTCACTCATTTTCTTAGTGTGGTCAATTATGGCCAAATATTGTCTACTCTCTCATGTATCTCATTGCAGCAGGGACATCTGTTAATAAGCTCATATTTGTCTTGCTTTATAAATAGGAATGGCCAATGTGATGATATCGATATTGTCGCATCAAATCACAATATGATTCATGAATGTGCTTTTCATATTGACAGTATGGCCAACAGCACAAGCATAATCAGGCCTTTTGAATAGGATTTCTATAGTCTATATCTCTTGAAGCTCCTCCCCTTTCAGTGCAGGATTTGGAGGTTGTATTTTCATACCTCAAAGCAGGGAGAGAATGCAGAGAGCGTAGGCTCTCAGATGCTGTTCACATTGGTGCATTCCTCTGTCCCTCCATATGCATGAAAATGGACCCCATTTCAGTACCCCATCTCTTTTATAACTCTGATCTGCATATGTTGATTTAGATGAAGTCGTTTATATAATCCGTCCTTTATAGCACATGATATATTTGCATGACCTGATCTAAAGAATGTATACCATATAGAAATAAATGTTTCTTCCCAAGCTGTGTGTATTTTGCACTGTAGTATTAGAGTAGTTTTGGATCAACTGTCTTGCTAGGAATTTGGATTCGAAACCAAATATAAAAGCCCAGACCCCAAAGGACTTACTTTTGGATCATGAACAGACCATGACCTACCAGAAACAGAATAGAACTTCACAACAAATAAAACCATCGTGGTTAAACAAAATAAGCCTAATTTTCAGCCCCTCTGGAACATAATTGGAGATCCTTGGTAAACAAAGTTGGGGGTGAGGGGTGTTTGAAACAGGTTTGGATGTGGACCAGAGGTCTCAAAGGTGGATGGATGTCTATGAGACGCAATGTGAAATCCAACAGTTGTTTAAGAAATTATGTCTGAACAGCTTAGTCCTGTCAGCTTTTGACAAGTGCTTTATTTCAAGCTCTAATGTGACTTCTGCGCTCCCCAACAGGATGATATATACATGTATGGCGGCAGGTTAGAAGGCAGCACTGGTGACGCCAACGGACGAGCTATAGGTGTTTAACACGTTGAGTAAGACCTGGGCTCTCAGGACTCCCAGTACTCTGGTGCATGCTCAACTCGTCGCTGTGGAGGGCCACACCGCTCACATTGTTGAGATTGGCCATGAGCCTGTGATGCTAGTGCTGTTTGGATACTCTCCCATCTACAGCTACATAAGCCATGTGCAACAGTACAACTTACGTAAGTACTGGATGTACATAAACACTCCCAAGGGTTTTTAGAAAAGAGGCTATTTAAATCAAATTTATGTCACAGCCACTGCACACATTAAAACATACACAGAAACATGATCTGGCAAACTCTAAAAGACTATTATGTATGAAATTTTACAGAAGATCTTTCCAGAAAATGTCAGCCAAATACATGGTTCAGAGTGTGTGCCAGATCTAAATTATATTTAAAAACGTAAAATGAATGAAATGGTAGAGTCTGACAGATCTTAGGCTTAATATAATACTCTAACATAATGTCTATCTGATGTACCATCTCTTACTACAGACAGCAATCCCAGCATGCGTGTCCTGTGACAGCAATCCCAGAGTGCTCTCAGAACTCACTTATGATTAAAGCCTCTGGGCAATTACTGAATAAACATGAGTGTACGTGACAATATAATGCAAAGTTAAAACTACATCCGTTACTCAAATGCAGAGGAAGAATTTCGTGGTGTTCTCTGTGTGCTGTGGTGTGTTCACATATGACAGTACGGTCACTTAAAAAAAAAAGAAATACAGGTGTTGGAATGGGATAGGCTTCAGAAACGTACCAAGACTGTTGTTATTATAACAAAATTGGAACACTGGAAGAACACAGTTAAAGGTTTTCTGGCATCTATCAACGATCAGGGTGTTTTGGATAGCATATCACCACAAAATTGTTTCACTTTGACTGAAGAAGTCATGAATGAAATTAAATATTTGACAGAATCAGAGTGTTTTGAGCCACAGGGAGATGAGTGTCCATTTTATGAGGCAGTATGCTACAGATGCAGCAGATGGAGATGAGGTTGGAGTAGTTCTTTAAAGGTCTTCTGCAGTCTGAAACCTACTTGTTGTGCCACTAGTGTCCAGCAGATGGCACTACAGTACAGCGTTGCAATAATTCTGTTCTATAGGGTGTAACACAGGACCCATTCACATATTTTCGTTGGTCATTATAGAAGGATGCTCAATTTTTTACCCACTTGTATCTGCTCATCTAGTGACAAGCACACATGTGTGCACACTTTTCCAACACCCGAAACACTATTGAGACTAAGCGTATGATTAATGTGTCTGTGCTATCCAGCTGGTTCTCCCTCGCTTTAATTGTCTCGCTCTTACTGTCGCTCTCTCTCTAATACAAGCACATCCTCTCCTCTTCTTCTCATTAAAAGTTCTGAAGAAAAAAAAAACATCACTCAGTTTTGCCTTTAAACCACTACAGCAAACTCAGTGACAGTGGCCAGTGAATATGGTTATGATCGGATTCATGAAGTGGTCAGAGCTGGAGAGATTGTGATTTAGTAAGGTAACAAAATATGCATGTTGTGAAGGAGATGAGCTAGGTGACCTCTCTCTCTCGCTTTCTCTCTCTCTCTCTCTCTCTCTCTGTCTCTCTCTCCGTGTCGGTCTCTCTCTCTCTTTCTCTCTCTCTCTCTGTCTCTCTCTCTCTCTTCCTCTCTCTGTCTCTCTGTCTGTCTCTCTCTGTCTCTTTCTCTCTCTATCTCTCTGCCTCTCTCTCTCTCTCTGTCTCTCTCTCTCTCTTCCTCTCTCTGTCTCTCTGTCTGTCTCTCTCTGCCTCTCTCTCTCTCTCTGTCTCTCTGTCTCTCCTGCTTCGCCCACTACAATTCCATCATGAATGACAGTTAGTTACAGAACATTAAAATAAATGTACATTCTGTATCAACATGTTGATGTCTGCTTTCAACCTCACAACAAACTCTGTTTTTGTCAAAAGTGGCCAAATGAGAGTGAGATATTGTTTTATGTGTGTGAGAGCTCCCACTGTTAGGATAGAAAAGAGATTAGTCTAGCAGCAAATTCTGTGTTGTTGTTTGCTGCTTGCCTTGTCTTGATTCATAGTGCAGCTTGGTTGCACAGCAAGTATTTTGCAACTCTAAGCAATGTAGCAGTTCAATTTAAACATGATTTGGCAAAGCTGTTGCATTCCACAGTTCATGCAGTTTCATTGGGCTGAATTGTACTAAGTTTGTCCAAGCTTGCAACAGCTGCTACGCACAAACCGATTTGTGGAGTGTGTATGGACAGGCCTTGAGTTGTGTATCTAAAGCATACTTTTAAAAAAGTAAAATGCTATTTTTTTCAATATGCCAATCTGGCTAACTACTCAATAAACTGAGCATTTGCAGTATGGGCATGACAGCAGCTGGTCTGGAATGTTGGCAGCAAAAAAGATGCTCCATGTTGGTGCAGTGAACAAGCTGGTTAACTTGCCAACCATAAACAGCAATGACACAAAAAGGAACATAAACATACCAGATAATTATACCAGGTGGCTTGGGTGCCACACACTGTGAAAACTGCTGTGGTTGGCGGAAGTGGGGTGGCTTGGGAGTCACACACAGCCTAACTAACTAACATTTTTGGCAGCAGTGGGGTGGCTTGCATGCTAACTGGCATGGTTGGTGGCAGGAGGGTGGCTTGGGTGCAGGAGCTAACATAGTCTTTGGCTAGCTCATCTACAACAAACAAGAAAATGTCAAAAGTCTTCTGACAGACTAACTATCCTATAGTCTGTCTTTCATGTGTTTATTTTTAGTCAGTTGGGATAAATGGGTAAGGGTTTTTAGCATATCCTTCATTTGTCCCAGTTCACTAAAGATGACAAATGATGCATCATGGAGATTTCTGTTGCAATTCATGTAATTTTCGCTCACAAAATGTGCTGGCAAACAGGTCAGACTAGGCCTTAACTTTCAATATGTTCAGTCCTTTCAGCTGTTTAGTTAAATCAGCAAACCACCAGATTGTTATATTTTGGTGGCATTTGAATTTAGTACTGAAAAAGTTAATGAAGCCGTAAAAGTTGGGAAAGGTTCTTTGTTCAATCCAGTAAACATTTGATTTTGAAAACATTTCCATATTGAACTATTTAATTTTATTTAAATCACTCATCCCTTTCAGTGTGCCTTACTTAGCGATGTGTACCGTTTCTAAAAACTACACTGTGTAACTCTGTATTTCGCCTTCACAGGCACTAACTCATGGCTGCTTGTGAAGACCTGTGGGGCGAGAGTAAAGGGAAGTTACGGCCACAGCAGTGTGTATGATGGATCCTCTCACTCCATATACGTCCAGGGAGGATACAAAGCTCTGTTCTTCAGCAAATATGGCCTTGTGGACCACCATGACCGCTACATGTCCATACACGCACATGGTGAGTGAGGGCTTTTATTAGAAGTTTTGTGCTTTATTTGTGCGTACATGTTGCGTTAAGTGATTCACCCCACATAATGTGAGTGTGTGTGTGTGTGGTACTTCTGTGTCAATAACAAAGAAATTAAAATTCAATTTTCAAAAACTTTTTCTTAGGTTGTTCATAACATGCCGCTATATGTGAACACTCTTTAAATAAAAAAAGGCCATGTCCCAAAAGTCGACAAAAAGTCGAAAGTTTGATGCTATATCAAGTACAGAACAGTGCTAGACTGGGACAAAACATTGGCCCGGGCATTTTAAGCTGAGACCAGCCCACCATTGTTACAGAAAACATTGCAGAAGGTCATAAGTTGAGCTCACTCCCACTTCAGTATCCTTTCCCTGTGTCTTTACATCCATCCATCTTTTACCCATTTGTCCCACACTTGGGGTCGGGTGGAGCCAGTCCCAGCTGCTATGGGTGAAGGTGGGGTACACCCTGGACAGTCGGCAGCACATCACGGGGCCACAAACAGAGACAGACAACCATTCATGGTCACATTAATAGCTAGGGGCTATGCTCAATTGACCTATCCCCACTGCATACATGTTTTTGGTGGTGGGATGCAATCACAGGGAGTACATGCAAACGCCACACAGAAAGACCCAGCGCCCAACCCAGAAGTCAAACCCAGGACCTTCTTACTGTGCAGCAACAGCACCAACCTATGTTCCACCTTGCCGCCCTGTGTCGTTGCATAGAAATGCACATTACTTCTGTGTCAAAATAAACTGGACAAAAGGGGCTTCAAGGACAAAAGGTCGGGAACCACTGGTCTAAACCATAAACATTCCCTCAAATATGGTCCTTTACTTTAAACGCAGCTTAATACATTACCCTTAAAAATGTAAAGGTAAATTTGAGATAGCTACACACGGGAAACTGTTATGATACAGGAATGCTGGACTGCATCTGCCAGAGATGTGTCATATGGCAGCCAGTCAGCAGCAAAGAGAAATGAATAACCCTCTTGGATTGGCTCATTTCAAACCGTCCTCCTCTGAGTACAGGGGTATTTCACCATCCCAAGATGAATTTTTGTTTGTTTTGGGTTCTCTCGACAGTACTAAAAAATCTATACAGTTATATTCTATATGGAAATGTATCTGAATTTGCATTATGTTACAAAATTATATTTTTCGTAATAATTTAGCACTGAAATGCATGAACAATATTGCCACAAAAATAGCCAAAAATAAAATGTGGAGGATATTTGTGCACTTTGTGTAATTTGCTGGGGTTTCTGCAGACAATTACTAGTTTGATTCTAAAAAAAAAATCTGAACGACTCTGAATCTGAAATCTGAACGACTGAGGCGATGAGCTCTTTTAATTAATAATCGATATTATACAATAATACTGTGACAATGCTTCTGATATTGCTGTACCATACAAGTGATACAATTAGAGTGTTCATGTCTTACTTTGTGTGATTAAAACAAAAAAAGAAAATGAATGAATTTGCTCAAGGAAAGATTTAATGCTGCTAGAAGTTGAATTATGATAGAATGATTATTTACTCATTTTTATTTCATATACTATAACTTGCATGTCACAGCATATGACGAGATTCGGCAGTAATACAGCAAATTAGTGAAAAGAATTCTGAAAGGATAAAAAATATGGAAGAATACATATATTTTTGGAAATCTAAGAGTCAGTACATAGCATTTCAATCATGTAAAATATTTTTTATGTTAAAAAAGGCTTGTGTGTCAACTACCCATCTATATTTTGTATATTGTACATCACTGGGCTTATGAATTCCAGTCTCTAGCACAGAATAAACTAAGGACAGCTTTTTCAGTCATTTGTTTGTGTGGTTCACGGAAACAAATCCCATGGGCCACTGCACACATGGCGGTACTCACACATGCACAGAAGCATAGCCACAGACAAACAGACTTTGTCAAAAGTACTTTGTCAGTGGATCTTGTGCAATGTTTCTGACATGGTTAATCTCTCGCAGGTGTTCTTACCTGAAAACAAACAGCCCACTTTCTTGACCCTTAACTGAGCATGCTGCCTACACCTCCTTCCATCAGATAGAAACTCCACTTCACAGTCAATACACTGCCACTGCGAATAGAATTATTTATAAAAACGTGACAGATCTTGTGCTCACAATAAACTGAAGCAAATGAGCAAATATAATTTGAATCTATTCAGCATAACATTAATAAGAGACTATATAACTGTAAACGTGTCTCTGGCTGTCTCTACACACATAGTTCTTTACATATATTCATTCACATATATTCACAGCTATAGAAAAAGGTAAGGGACCGAATTTTTTTTTCTGGTTATTGCTTTTGTAATATGTGGGAGTGTGTGTGTGTGTGTGTGTGTGTGTGTGTGTGTGTGTGTGTGTGTGTGTGTGTGTAAAATGTGCATGTCACTATTTTTTAATACACTATTGACCACACTTGAATCAAACTTACAAACAACAAAATGTTTGGGGAAAATAATACATATAAATAATTTATTAAACCTTGGAAATGTTAAACTACTCTTACATTATTTTACAGTTAGGGTTAGGGTAACAATTGATAGGAATGTTAAGTGCATAGTGTGTGCATGTGTGATTTCTGTTGCATCCCGTCAGAAACAGAATCAGGAGTCAAACTGCTGGAATACAGCGCATAGAAGACCTGCTATACAGATACTACTGCACTCACAACACATAGAGACATTTCTCATATTTTACACAGCTCACACTGCAATAGTTCATAAAAGAACAACAATCTGTGCGTTTAACACACACACACACACACGATGGTGCAAATTGTCCTAACTGTGAACAGAAACAAAAGGGGAAATGGCCTCTTATTTTTTCCCATTGCTTTATATGTATAATACAATTCAATAGTATCTGGACTGTAAAGAATTATATCCTATAACATAAACATAAAATATAAAAACATAAAAGAGTCTCGGTTGTATGCATATGACCTGTGTGCATGCAACATGTGTCTGTGGTGTACACATCTCTATTCAAATATTTTGTTAAGTCTTAAAAACTTAAATTACTCTACTATGTAATTTGTGAACTGTTCTTACTGTGGCTGCAGTGTTGGAAAATATTTCCCATCTGCTCAAGCCATCTCTTAAAGTTAATTGCGCGAACCTCGAAGCAGTTTAGGTTCTAGTGTTTATGGTCGTTGAGATCCAACGGGTAGTTAAAAGGAATTGCAGTGTCTGTAATGGCAAAATGAATGACGCAGGGCATTAGCCACATATAAAGTAAAGACCACCCAATATACAAAATGCCCAAATGTAGTCTGGGACTGTATGTTGTATATAAAGATGGCAACAATTTGGGATTTTACTGTTTGCATACTGAAAAAAGTAAGTCAGCCCAAAATTCAGAAGCTGAGTCACTTGCCTCTGTGTGTACTGTAATTGCCTATATACATTTTTCAGAACTGACTGTTTGATTTAAAATCTTATTTTAAATAATATTGATCGATGCATCTCCTTTAGGTAATAAAGCAATTTGCTTTATTTTATGAAACATGCAGTAATGGCCTATTTGAGATAAGTTGGTCTATTTCTGGGCTTAAGAGTCCTTTCTGCATGGAGTTTGCTGGTCCCTGTGTTTGTGTGCATTTCTGCCAGGTGCTTCCGTTTCCTCCCATAGTCCAAAAACATGTGTCTGAATTGCCCATAGGCATGAGAGTGTCTGTCTGTGTGTCTGCCCTGTGATGGACTGTCTTTCGCCTGGGTGAGGCTCCTACAGCCTTGCTTAGGATAGACGGTTTAGATGATGGAGTTTCTCCTGAGTGTTGCAGTATTTAAATTTGTGCTACTACTTGTGTACAGCCTTTCTAGCACCAGTGCTACCTCCTCAGAGTTTACATACAGCCATGTATATGCAAGGCAATGTGTGGGTTTGTGTATCTATTTTAGTTCCACTTCATTTTCATTGAATTTGGGTTTCTCTCCCTAAGAAAGACCTCTACCTTGTGTTCTCTCACTCTACTGTTACCTTTATCTCTCCCTATTGATTTAGGACTTGTTTTCCCCTTTTCTTTTCATTAAATGTTTTAAAAAATGTTATTGTTATCCTACATATTTGTGGAACAGATAAAACCAAAATGCCTCTCTGGTCCTGAAAGAGACTTGTATACTATTGATAAATGTAGCAGTGGGAGTCCAGATCAGGCATTCATTTTGCTATATAAGCATGAGCAAGTCTTCCTGCTTTTTATATATATGGACTGATGGTTGGTGTTATGCACTATTCTGTTCAAATGTTGAACTTTCTACCACTGACTGAAGCCTACTGATCTCACCAGAAAGGAACAACATCTCATCTTCCTCTTGTGGGTTAAAAGAGAATGCATTTTGTTACCTTATAGCTGGCTTAACACTAATTACCCTATAACTGGCTTAACACTAATGCTGTTAATAGCATGATAAATTATGAACACCACTAATTTTACCTATGCTGTTAATACATTTCCTTAGTTTAGCCTTTCTAACAATCTGTAGCAGTGCAGGCTAAAGCGAAGCTGAGAAAAGTCTTCAATCTGCATGGTATATATACTATATACACTTATTAGTGCTGCATTTGACACTATAGATCATAATATTCTCATAGATCGCTTACAAAATTACATAGGTATACAGGGACAGGCACTAAAATGGTTTAGATCATACCTGTCTGACCGATACCATTCTAAATGGAGAATTGTCTGATGTAATGCCAGTGAAATATGGGGTCCCACAAGGGTCAGTTTTAGGACCTCTGCTGTTCTCAATATACATG
>JBBPDC010186077.1:0-15406 GCA_037974485.1 Hemigrammopetersius urotaenia
AGGGGAAAATCACGAGACAAAACACAAGGCAGGTGAACACAAGGACACGTGACACAAGCACAAACATGACTCCAAATAAAAATAAAGGTCCCAAAAACTCAACAGAAACATGACCCTTAAACAAAACAGAAAAGCAGCGGCCTCTACCGGCCGCTGACCAACCCTTACACTAACTCTCAAAATAATGTGAATTTTGTAAACACAAGGTTTAGTAAAAATGAGAAAAGTCATTTCATTGTTTGTACTTTCCGCTGTCTGAATTGTTGTCATCAGGCTGTCTATTTGCTTTGGCTTCCATCTGGCAGATTAGATTAATAATGAGTTCAGTCACTCACTGTGAAGACATTCTCCCAGTAGCAAAGAGAGCCACAGTTATGATTAACTCAGCTGACCGGCCCAGATGTGCTCACAGGATGTCCATGTGTAGAGTGGATGAATGGCACTGTAACGTCCACTGAGCTGTAGCATATCGGACAGGCGTTTCCATGTAAGTTGTCAGCTTTAGCGCTCCTTGTACATCTGAGTGCAAAAGCATCTCTTACAGTAGCACCACATCTTCATTCAAATTTACTGAAACTGTGGCGGTCCAGATCTGCACACTATTAACAATGTAGGATTGCAACACATTTAAATGCCTTGTAAAACCTATATAGCTCAAAAGATCTAGTCTATAACAATGTCAAAAAGATTAAAAATGTGAAAAGAAAAAGTTATAACAACAAACCTGCTTCGCCATAAGATGCTTTTTGACAGCATTTTTCTCACTAATTTGGTCAGGTTAATTTCACCAACTGGTCAGGACTCCCCCAGTCACACATTTCTTCCAACAAGGAGGGCGAAAGGGGTTAAATTAGGGTGGAGTACACCAAAGCAGCGCTCTGACACCTGAGATTATTGAGAACAACAAACACAGCTGAGCTCTGGGACTGTAGTCTGGTGGAAAATACCTCACCACACATTACATTTGTTCCACTGTACACAGTGGGTATAGAAAAGAATCACCCTCTTCACAATAGTCACTTTGTAACTGCAATTAAGACACTTATAAAAAACCTCCAGCTGCATTTACTCAGTGCAACTTAAAGCATCCAAATGAAAGATATGATAGCAACAGAAAAACCTGCATCACTGAGAAAAAAAGGGTCACCCCCCTCCTTAAAAACTCAATCTTGCGTAACTAACCACCTTCTCCATTGCACACCAAGCTAATTGGCTTCCACCTGTGATCATTTGTAATAATTTTGATTAGTTCAGCAGAAACAAAAAGCTTTTTCTATAGAATTTCAGTGCTTGATACAACTGAAAGTAAGGAATCAGCTATGAAGATCAAAAGATCCCAGAGATAAAGTTGTGGACAGACACAAGTATGCAGAAGAATTCAAAGCCTTTATTAACCCGAGAAGCACAGTAAGGCCTGTAATTAGGAATCAGAAAGGGCTTGCTACTACTAGGACCCTCCCAGGATTAGGCCAATCCTCTAAACTGGACGTGTGGAGGAAACTGTTCAGAGAGGTTACTAAGAGCCCAAGTGCCACTTTGAAGTAGTTACAGGAATTCATGGCAAAGAGTGGCCATTGTTGCATGTGACAACATTATCACAAGAGCTGTACAGAAAGGCCATTTTAAGTCTTGACTGAGCTTTGCCAAAATGCACCTTAAATATTCTGAGGCCACGTGGGAAAAGGTGTTATGGTCAGATTTTGAACTATTTTAAGTATTTGCCCTCAACACCAAAGGGTACATCTGGCAGAAGGCCGATACAGCTCACCATCCAAAGAACACCGTGCCTACAGTAAAGCATGGCGGTGGCAGCATCCTATTGTGCAGGTTTTTCTCTGCAGCAGGGACTTGAAGCACTTGTCAGGATAGAAAAGTGAACGGGACAAATTTCTTGAGGAAAACCCGCTGCCCTCTGCTAGAAAGTTGTCAGTGGAAAGAAGGTTCTGTAATATTACAGTGACCCAAATCGCACAACAAAACTGTCCACACTGGCTGAGAGAGAAAAAGGTGAATGTTCTTGTGTGGCCTGGTCAGAGCCCAGATTTAAACTCGAAATCTGTGGAATTACTTGAAGACTGCAGTCTATCAGTCCAGCTTGAAAAGTTCTGTTATGGCAAATATTGCACAGTCTAGATGAAAAAAGTTGGTGGAGAAGTACCCCAACAGACTCAAGGTAATTAGAGCAAGAGGTGGTTCCACAAAGTAATGTCACAGTGTGTGATCACACACTGATTTTAGTGTCATTTCAGACAACAAAATGTGAACATATTGAAGGGGGTGATCCTTTTCTATACTCACTATAAATGAGTTGCCTACACTATTTGCTGTTATTCATCCTGTTAAATCCAAAAGTAATTCCAAAGCATTCCATCGCACAGCCGGAACAGCGTTTGAATGGCCAGATACTACTGGATAAACTGCCTGCAGTCTTTTGAAAACAGGAGGCAGCTGTTCTAAGCATGCACTTAAAAGGCCAGGAAGGCTTCTTGATGTCAGACAGCATCATTGTTTGGAACAGCTTCATTTTGCCAGTTTAAAGGCTTAAGTGTTCTGAAAATATCTTTGAAATACTGCAGTTTTGATGCCAAAATAACAAACGAGAATGACCTAAAACTCTCAAGAAAATTAATCTAAATGTCAGGGAAGAAAGAAAGGGTGATTAGTTTTAATAGCACTTCTAGTAATGAAACCTCTGTGTAATTCCAATTATTATTATTTCCAGTATTAACTACACATGTTGTTCACACTTTTCAGAAAAATTATTATTCCACCTCCAAAATGTCCTCTTAAATTGAACCCCTGCCTGTATTGAAGCTCCAACTATAAAGTGTTTTATAGTGAATAGTGATTGAGGGACCACCTGGAATAGTCTGTCTCTGTAAGATCACGGGCTAAACTAACAGTCACTAAACATGTGGGCTACCGCAGGACTCTGCAAAGCTTTTCTGTTCTAAATAGAAACATGGCCTGCAGGGTGGTGACAGTGGGAGAAGCTCAGTGCGGCTGTAGGTCCAGTGAAGGAGCTGGCCTGGCTACAGAGGATGCATTGTTGCTGCTTTCACACTAGCCAGTGAAACTGGTTATGTAATGTCTGTGACCCCCTCATGCAGTCTCTGTTTTTTCCCTGTCATTGCAGATCTCGTCATCCGGGTGGCGAAGGATAAATTCGGAGCCATCAACTCAGAGTACCAGAAGGTAAGAGGCTGTGGAGTGTGCTTGTGACTGCACCGGAGACTCCTGGTGACCCACCAGCGCAGTTGGGCTGAGAGGACATTGTCTACCCGTATCTGTTCTCCGACTGGTCGCTAATTGCTTGTGAAAGCGGAGGAGAGGAGCTCTTCCCCCCATTATACTATCGTGGCGCAAGGGCTGCTAATTGCTGTTGGCATAATCCCATATATTTTTGTATCAGACATTAATTACGCAGCATCTCTCCTTTAAAAGCAAATCTCCTTTGTTGGAGGAGATGAGAGATGTTAAAAAACCCTTAATGATGAAGCGAACATGTCTTGAGCCACATGCCTGAAGATGTGCTGCCTTATCTGTACACCTTCCTTCTGTCCCGTTTTGTGTAGGGCTGCAATGAATATTTGATCAAATTTGAAAAACAGTAAAATAATTGAACTGATTGATACATTTACCACTTCAATAAATGCTCAAAATTTTGAGGTGGCTGTATTGGTACATTTTACAAGGTGCAGTATTACATTTTCTACCATGTTGTCTTGCTGGCAGGCTTTGATAGCTGTCCAAAGCAGTGGGAAATTTCACTTTCCCTGTTTATCAGAATCAGAATCAAAAACCTTATTGATCCCAGAGGATATTGCTTATGTTACAACTGCACAGTCACAAAAAGACAGAAACAGGAACAATATAAAATCAAATTAAATCCAATATATTGTATAATAACATTCATTAAAAGAAACTACACAACAAATTACTGATTTACATCAGCATTTTGTTAAAAAATCCCTGTTATACCTTTATCTTAGGTTTAATTTCATACTAACTGCTACTGCTTTACTATAACTAATAGCACTGTAGTCTACTTTTGTTTTGCTGGAATTAAAATAAAACACATTTGACCATTTCTTATCTGTTATTGCTAGAAGAATCAAAAATGAAAATATTCGACAATTGCAGCCCTGGTTCTGTGTTGGTGAGGAGGCGTGAGAAGTGCTGTGATTCCTCTGTAACCATTCACTCATTATCTTTGGTTACGTTTTCGTTGTTACACTTAAGAATGAGGAGAGCTGGATGCGCCAGGCAGATCCAATTAGGTCCTTCCAGACCGTTTCTGAGCCCAGCAGAGTAATAGTATGTCTTGTTCTTAAGTGCACTGTTTGCCTTTTATTTGCCTGTTGCTTTTTTCTGACCATCTGTTGTGCTCTTTTTTCCCCCCTGTGTTCTTTTTTGTCTTTTTCTTTTGCCTTTTCTGCATGCTTCTCATCATCTGGCTACCCCCAGCCAGAGAACATTGTTCTGACACTCCAGGTAAAGTGTGCACTGAGTCGACTCCCTTACCATCCTTTAGCTGCCCCTAACTTTATAATCCCACGTCCTTCCTCAGTCCACACGACTCGCCCTATAGCTCCTTGTCATCCAGTCCTCCCACTGAGGCCTTTCCTTAAAGGAGTAAGGAGTAGTCCAGGATGTTTCGTTGTGACTTGTGGTATCTCCGGTATATGGTCAGTTACCATGTACAGAATTTTAAATGCTGAAGTGTATTCAGTCAGAACCCCTTGATTCAGTCTACACTTACAATGCAGGGCAATAAGGTCTGGGCCAAGGGTGTCCTAGTGGTTAGGGAGTTGCCCCTGCAATCAGAAGGTCATGGGTTCAAATCCCAGGACTGCAAGCAGCACCACCGAGGTTCCCTTGAGTAAGGTACCATCCCCACTTGCTGCTCCCTGGGTGCTGTTCCTGGCTGCCCACTGCCACACTTGGTGAATGGGCTAAATGCAAAGAAATAATTTCACACTGTTCACACTGTGTTGTGTTCACATTTGGTCACTTTAGACTTATTTAAAGTTAGCTTTGAGTCAATATGTTCTCTATTCATTTCTATGTACAGAGAAAATAGTGTCCATGGTATATGACCACATGCCACAGACACCACAGACAGAGGTTGGGCTGAAAACCACTGGATTATTCTTTCTTCAGTACATGAAAATATTTTGCTCCTTATGCAGTCCTGATTATACAGTCCTATTCAGAGTCATAAAACAGTAGGAATGTTTCAATTCAACCAGAAACCCAATAATAAACACATCAAATGTTCAGTGCTATAACATGTAAATGTTTGTAATTACTTTCTTTGACACAGTGACACAAGAGCACAATGTAAATGATGAGATTTCCTCTTCTTGAGCAATTTTTGTTCATTTTTGCTCAGTCACTTTAGAGCTCCTGTTGTATTGATAGTTATGTTTATATTCACAGGCGTAAAGATACAGGAATACTTCAATTCATCCAGAATCCTTTGTACTCTCTAGATCAGGGGTCACCAAGCATTTGAGAGGTACTTCACGGGTACTGAGCCATATGATGGGCTCCCAGTTTGATACACTAGAACAGAGTTTATCTAAACGTCATGTATAATAAACAGGTTTTAAATGCTTTTTTAGTTATTGTCATTTTCAAATCTATAGAAATGCAAATGTGATTAAAGAAGAATAGTAACAGGATCAAATTAAATGTTCGCCGCTGCTCACTGGTGAGTTGTGCTATTTTTAGAACAGGATCGCGGGCTATTCGTGTGGTCCTTGGGGGCACCCAGTTGCCTGCGGGCACCACGTTGGTGACCCCTGCTCTAGACGAAAGCCTATAATAAACATATTAATTGTTTAGTGTTATAATATGTAAATTAATACATGTTGGACACTTTCTCTTTTTGACATGGCGACACAAGAACATGGAAATTCACGATGGGATTTTCCAGTCGTAATATTTCATCCAGAAACCTTTGTTTTAACTAGTTGTAGGCCTATAATAAACATACAAAATATATAGGGTTTTAATATGTAAATATGCTGACACCGTGACATAAGAACCCGATGAGATTTCCTCTTCTTAGGCAGTGGGCTATTTTTAGCTTTAGCCAATTTAGTGCCCCATCATATTCATAGTCATTTTCATAGTCATAAAGAAACAGGAAGATTTGAATTCATCCAGAAACCTTTGTACTCTTTAGATGAAGGCCTGTAATAAACTTAATAAAATGTTCAGTGTTATAAAATGTAAATACATGTTTCCTTTTTTGACACTGTGACACAAGAACCTGATGGTAACAGTGAGATTTCCCTTTCTTGAGCAGTGTGCTATTTTTAGCTTAGTCATTTTAGTGCCCCTGACCTAAAAAAAAAAAAAAAAGACCACCAGATCTATTGAGTTACAGGGGATTTCAGAGGCGACGGCTCAATCACTGCATTGAGTTCCCTCAGCACTTCTCCCCTGTAATCCCAGCCAGTCAAGCTCACAGCCAGACTAAAGCCTGTCTGTGCTGATGAGGGCTGAAAGGCTCAGGTAATGCCCTCCGGCTCGAGACTGGATTCCCGGTTGCATGTGAGATATGGTTGAAGAGAAACTATCCCAGGAACTTTTACCTTCATTTTCCACAGTGCTGTTATTACATAATTGTCTGACTGCAGATACTTAAATGTTCTCAATCATTTGAGATCCTCACGACTATTACTCGCACTTATTTACATCAAAGCAAACAGATTGTAAAGCAGTTCAGTAACACTTTACTGAAGGTTCATAAGGCTACATGATACCTACTACAGCCTTTCATGACAGAAACGTTTATTAAAAAAGGCTTGTTCCAACACCTGCCAATTGTAAAAATAGCCAAATCAGTCATTGTCTGAAAACCAATTCTTGTTACAATAATAACACAGGTCTAGAGGTCAAAAACATCAGAGTTCAGTTTATGTGGGTTTTGTAGTGTTTTTCATGCTGATTTCACATCTGTGTTTAGTTTTTATACTGTGTTTAGTTCTATACTGCATGATAGTTGGTATAATGATCATATAATAATCATATGCTGAGTGTTTGGGAAGAAACAGTGGGAGCTGACTGACACTGATCATTATATCTATGCCACAGTGTGGCCTGTCTGACTCCACACTGAAAATATTGAAACAGTTACTTGATTGGTGCCTGCAGTTTAATAAAAACCGCATGCAAGTCTATTGCAAATCTAATATTACTCATGATTCAAAAAGCTGATGTGACTAAAAATTTGAAAGCAGATCTGAAATCGGCATGAAAATTGGTTTAGAAAAGTGTGTTGTGGTTGATTTTGCTGTCCTTTAGTTTTGTGTTATTACTGGGTTTTTATCTGTTGTAATGGAGCAAATACATATAAATAAATGATAGAAATCAAAGGAAATGCATATATTGAGACACATTATAGGTTTCACAAAAAATATATAATGGTTCTAACTTCTGGGCAGCTGAGTGATGTTTGTTTATTGAAGGTCAAGCTTATTGTTGATTGCTGTTAAACAATGCAAACGTAGGAGAGATTATGCCAATTTAAACTTGTATATCAGTAATTGTGTTAAGCTGAACAAGAAATGCATTGTTTGTTTAGCATTGTTTGTTTATGTGAAAGTTTTCGTGATCTTGATTAAGACGGACCTATTTTTTGAATGCTGTTAATGATTTTTTTTAAAAGTGGAAAGAACTCCAGATCATCTTTCCTTGACGTAATCATTTTGACCATTTAGGCTACAAGTACTACAAGTATAATCAGTGGGTGGATCATTTGTTGTCTGTGTTGAGCTGCCAGTTTATTAGTAACTACCATCAGTGTGGGTCTTATCAGAACCCCCTTCCGAATAAGTGCACTGCGTAGGTTTAGTCTTTTTGACTGTTGCTGTACAATTTATCAGCCCTTATGCAACCGCTGAGGAAAAAGGATTGAGTTTGTATTTTTACTTGATGTTTTATTTCACTAAAACATGATGCATGAAACAGAACCAGCTTGTGGAGTTCAGAGGGAAACTGTTTGCAAAGTTATGCTGCTCCTGTTTCTTAAAGTAACTGAGAATTGTTTTCATCATTTATGCATTGTATATCAAGAAGATCGCAAAATGAGTAGTGTTTGCTGAATAAGCTAAATGCGTATATTGCCATTATTTCACGACATAATAGTACTTGATATATATAGTACTTGATATATATAGTACTTGATATATATCCTGTGTCAAAAGGTAGAAGGGTATCAGTCACAGCTCTGTCACTGGGATTCACACCTAAATATGTGAATAGTTCTTATAGGCAATAATTCACTCTTTTGTACCTCATATATTATAGTGAGTAAAACTATTCAAAATGCATTTAACACAAGTCATTATCAGCTCAGGAGCTCCTTGCTGTTGCATGATCAGAACAATATAAATGAACAGTAGAAGTATCTCTGGTGCCTTTTATGTTTTATCATTTGACTGATTCCTAAAATGTCACCCCTTCCTCTGTCATCAGTCCTGTCAGTACTGGGTCTAACATCTCTCCCCAGCGGCCCTTCATCCCTCCCTGTCCTGTGTAGCCCTGGAGAAAGTGTTCTGAACATAGTCTTCACTAGTGAAGCAGGCGAGGAGAGTAACGTGGGCCGTTATTGTGGCTTGGTGTTTGGCTGATCGGTGTGGTGTGTGCAGGTGATTTACTATGAGCTGGGGTTTGTGGTGTGTGCCGCACTGGGACTGCTGTTCGCCGTGCTGCTGCCGCTGGTGGGCCTGCTCTTCTGCTTGTGCCGCTGCTGCGATAACTGCGGAGGGGAGATGCACCAGAGACAGAGGAAGAACGCCGACTGCCAGAGAGGACTGCTCACCACGCTCCTCCTCACCACTACCTTCGTCATCACGTAAGTGTGTGTGTGTGTGTGTGTGTGTGTGTACACACTTGTTTTCATCCATTTTTAATACGAATGCCCTGATTTGCCGAGGAAGGAAAGGGTAGAGTGAAAAAGTTAAAGGGGAATTCTGCTGATTAAATCAAATCTGTAGAGAAATTCAGGGTAATACAGGGTATCAAGCAAACACATTACACCTAAACATTTAGAGTATATTAACTCATCCATTGGTCATTAGGTCACTCCTAATGTGGACAGTTCTGACTAGTTTGCTATAGAATGACAAACAGCACATCAAATAATTCAGAATATTAAGATAACACACACACACACACACGCACGCACACACACACACCCATATATATGTATATATATATATATATGGGACATTATTTGTATATTTAAAAGTATATACAGTGGAGGAAATAATTATTTGACCCCTCGCTGATTTTGCAAGTTTGTCCAATGACAAAGAAATGGAAAGTCTCAGAACAGTATCATTTTAATGGTAGGTTTATTTTAACAGTGACAGATAGCACATCAAAAGGAAAATTGAAAAAATAACTTAAAATAAAAGATAGAAACTGATTTGCAATTCAACTACTCAGTCTCCGGACCTTAATCCAATAGAAAACCAATGGAGGGAGCTGAAGCTCAAAGTTGCACAGAGACAGCCTCGAAACCTGAGTGATGTAGAGATGATCTGCAGAGGAGTGGACCAAAATTCCTCCTAAAATGTGCGCAAACTTGGTCATCAGTTGCAAGAAACGTTTGACCTCTGTGCTTGCAAACAAGGGTTTTGCCACAGAGTATTAAGTCTTTTTTTGTGATAGGGTTCAAATACTTTTTTCTCTCAATTAAATGCAAATCAGTTTCTATCTTTTATTTAAAGTTATTTTTTCATGTTTCCTTTTGATGTGCTATCCGTCACTGTTAAAATAAACCTACCATTAAAATGATACTGTTCTGAGACTTTCCATTTCTTTGTCATTGGACAAACTTGCAAAATCAGCGAGGGGTCAAATAATTATTTCCTCCACTGTATTAAGATCATGCATGGATGTGAGTATTTGCAACTGCATGCTATTAACCAAGTACAGATTGACTGAATCAGATCATATGAGATATTTTTATCCTTGAATTACATTTCAAGCAGTTTTGCTGAGAAATCTCTTGGTTATGTCAGCCATTCTTCCCTGTTGTCTTTTATCGGTTTGTTGGTTTTTCAGGCCGTTCCTGGTTCTCACAAGTTTGATTTGTTTCAGTGTCAAGAAGTGACAAAACCAACACTTTATCAAACTAAAGTAAGAATAAGTTTTAAGGAATTCACTTCCTGTGAATTTCTACCCTACGAGTGAGAAGTAATTCATATCTGATTACGCCCTGCTGGAAATAACTGAGACTTCTGAAGGTGGAGTGTCCCGTGTCCCACCTGAACGGTAGCCTGAAATTCCCCCTCGCAGAGCTCTGCAGAACCTGATCCCACCATTACGTCGTGCAGCTCAGTGGCACTACTGTGCATTATATTCCAGTGTAGTTGAGACCCACAATCCTCCTGTGTATATGAAGGTCTTGGGGCAGCAGCAGAAAACAGAACAGTATGTGTTTGATGTTCCTTTGCTTTATGACTTCAACTGGCTGCCTCTTTATTAGAGATTCCATAGCCCAGGCCCGGCTGCCCGGAAACAGGGAGCTCAACAACTCCCTCACATATTAAATCTCCAGAGCCAGGAGGCACCTCAGCACTCCAGCTCTAATGAAGCTATTACAGTGACGGGGACAGAGAGGCTACCCGGTGCGCTCCCCTCATCAGGGCTACATTACAGAGATGGAGGGGGAACTCAACAGCAGTTAGAGAATGTCAAGCACCTGCTAGCTCTCCACCGCATAGACTGAAAACAGCACAGCAGCCACACAGTGCAGCTCAAAAGGCCATTGTTGAAAGCGTAGTCCAATTGGATGGTCATGGATGAGCTCTTGGCTTCAAGCAGTTCCAAGAATGGGCTTCACCAAGAGACATGTACTCCAAAGAATTTAATTTTATCAAGTCTATCCTAATGTCTCACCAGAGTTTTTGCCTTTGTCCTCTTTATCTCAATAAAATGTGCCCCAGAGTATTTGGGCAGTGTGCGTTCCCATGTTCGCCACAGTAAAATGGATCAGCATGTGGAGCTGCAGCTTTCTTTGTGCTACACTCCAGAAAAAGTATCTCAAGAGTAGCTTTATTGTTGGATACATTGTGATAGAAACAGAACTCCCATTGCTATCAGGTTAGACACCAAGGTCATTATTGTTTTCGCAAGCAGCATGAAATCTCTAAACTGTTCACTGATGTCTGGTATTAGTATGTGAACCACTGAGATGATCGAATGGTGTCCTAGCTACAGATTTCCCCATTTCTTTTTTTATTAGAACTTATTCTTATGTGGCTCATCCTTTGAAGTTTCAGCTCTTGAACTGAATTTATCTTAGAACCGAACTAATAATTGTTTGCAGAAACCCTCGCAAATTCGCTGAAATGGCAAATATCCGTGGCAATATATCCATTTTTTTTTTCGTGGCAATAAATCAATTTCAGTAAATGGTTAAGAAAAATATAATTTTGTAATTTTGTAACATAAACATTAACATAAATTCCGCTGCATTTCCATATAAAATAAAACACGTCTTGGGATGGTGAAGTACTCCTGTACGGGAGGTTTGAAAGTAAATCCAAGAGCCAGTGTTTTGGGGACATATTTTGGGTTTACAGTATTAAAAATAGGCATTTTTATCACATAGGCGTTTTTTCACAATTCGCAGCTGCTCTTGGAATTTTTCATTATTTGTGACACATTCGCTTGATCATTAACTTGATCAAAATTGTAGCTTTATGGCTTTATTACTCTGTGTTCTTCACATAAATAAATGTGTTAATGTCAGTGAAAAAATCACTTTTTAAAGAAGAGGAGTTCATTTTAATGCAGGAAAGACCACAGTTTGCCTTGGCATTTGGCGAGTTATTTTTCCTGAGCTTTGCCGTATTTGTTTTGCTGAGCAATGTCTGGTGAAATATGCTGGTCTTTTTTTCCACTTTTGTCTTTGAATCCTTTTGTGTGCTTGCCTGTCTATTTCTTAGTCTCATGGGCACCCTTCTTTCTTTCTTTCTTTCTTGTCTGTGTCCTCATTCTCTTTCCCTTGCCTATTTTCACACACTCTAGGGCCTCTGTGCCGCTCTCCTTGAAAATAGTGGGAACAATTTATACGAGCTGAATAATTAAAGATGCGGCCCAGTTAGCATCCACAAATGATGTCCTATTAGTGCCATCACGCCTGTAAAAGAAAAGGGGCGTTTCTCAGGGAGGCTGTCAGCACGCAGTGACATGCGGCACTCTGATGGTCAGGCCTCACATGAGGCTTTAGGCACCGATGCTTTTATTTTTAGCTGTTTATTCCAACGCAGCATGAAGTATTAGCTCTAGCTCTGCAAGATGCTCTCGTTGGAGCCGGTCTGTGTGTTTCTCTAGTTTAATCCATTATTCGGAAAGCTAGCCGCGAGCAGCGGAGTGTAATCTGACTTCGTGTTATGTGCTTAATGCATTCATTTGAATAAAGGCAGAGTTGCTGTTTGCTGTGTCATGCTGCAAGTCATCCAAAGCTAGTAGCGATCTAGACGGGATGAAGTTTCGGAGGGGAAATGTCGTGTTAGCATACGTATCAGCGAATCAAAGCCAGGCTAAATTACGCACAAACACTCCAAATGTCACATGTATGCTAAACCATATTTTAGAACTCGCAAAGCCAATATACACATATCTGTCCATTCAACAAATATTTGCAGTATTTGCAACATGTTATGCTCGGATGAAATGAGAGGATAAATGTAATTATTTATTATCAGTACACAGCTTCCCGTTCTTGTCTTCATTCAGTACAAGTAAAACTTATTTACAGTGTATAATAATATGCTATATGTATATCATATTACTAGGTAATATACTAGGTAATAGACCTTATTTGTAATCAACCCTAATTCTAACCCTAGCCTTAACATCAACCCAAAAACCAAACCTAACCACCACCAGCCCTAACACTAACCCTAGTACTAATCCTAATCCAAATCCAAACCCTAACAGTGTGGAGAATCTGTAGTGATGTTATCACAAAAAAGAGAGTGGAACAGATTTATGCTAGAAGCGCGACAAATGGTAAATTGTCATTATACGGCAAACCAAATTTATTTTAGGTCTTAGAAACCAAAGGTCTTTGAACCCGGAAGAACTTTCAGAATACTCTCTGCCCACAAGTGGGTGTGGAAAACCCACAGAAGTAGGGGCTCCAGAGAGCAGCTGAGCTGCGGTGCGCCGAGAGAAAGAGCAACAAACGGCAAGCGTGTAGAAGAACAAACACCAGTTCTAGTCTGTTTTACACTGATAATATTTACTGATACACTCTGAGGGTAAATGTCGGTTCTAGACTGTTTTACCTCAGTTGTATTTACTGAAATCAGAGTTCTAAAGGTTACTATAATATAATATATCAGTTTTAGAACTAATATGGACATGCAGGGTCATGAATCGTCCTTCAGAGCTCTGATATTAGACTCGGTTTTGGCTGTCTGAGTCGGGTTGTAGTTCAGGGTACCAGGCTGTTGACCAGGACCCGGAGAGATTTCTGCCTGGGGCAAAATAGGCCCCTTTAGACCCCGACTCCTTCTGCCTGTCTGGCAGCCTAGCTGGAAGCATCAACCTGTCATCCTGGGTGTACTGCAGAATATATTACCCCCACACCACAGGCACTGGGCAGGGTGGGAAATGTGTGTAAAGTTGCTTATTTGTTCACCCAGAACAGAGGTCTAGTTAATATTGTCATCTGCTAAATGCTAAATCATGTAACTGTACGAGATTTCAAAATTAATCATATAGTAACATGATGGATTATATTCATAATTGTTATAGTAATTATATTTGATGATTATAGTAATTATATTTTATTTTAATTATATTTACAATAATATAGTATTATCATAATTATATACATTTTATTTGATTTACATTCTGTACATATATCAGCAAGTCTAAAATCCAATTGACTGAATTTTACTGACTGCGTTTTACTCTCCCACTAGTGCATTGGGATATGAAAATGGAAGTTCTCCTTTTCACAGCTCATGACTGGAGTTCTGTTTAAACCTTCTCCCAGGCGGCTCTCACATCTCCCCTCCACCTCCCAGTTCCATTCAGAAAATGTGAAAAGAGCCGAAGAGATGGGAGCACAGTCACTCACGCTGTGGGCTTGTACACTTTTCATTTCACAAACTCCCCCAAAGAAACTGCCTCCAAACCCACTAATGCATGTTGCACTTTATACTGGCTGTGCTTGAACATCATGTAACTAGAAGAACGCACATAGTACTGCCAACAATCTACACGAGGAATCAAAATGCGTAACTGACACATGTATAATTCAGTCGAGGAGCTCTCCTGATTCCTAAACAGAACTGGTGGACGACGTCCAGCTTCTGAGGAGGCCAGTGCCAGACCAGTCCCCCCCAGGCCAGACGAGCCACTAGGCATATAGCTCGAAAATATAGGTTAAAATTTTATATTACTCTCAAGTTTTTAATTACATAATTACATTTTGCCTTATAGTTTGTATTAAGCAATTACGGTATCGATGGTGTTCATGATAACAGTATAACTAATAAAAAAACTAATTTAAAAGGGACTGTATATTTTGTACGTTCTTGATAATAATGTAGTGTAGTAATTATTACCATGCAGTGCAATGTTCGTTTATCGTTTATCATTTACCATTTACTAGAATGTTTCAAGCAGCTTTACGGGGGGTTTGTTTTGTTTTATGCTGTCTGTAAAGGTAAAATGTTTATTAATGATGAACAAATGATTATATGTGCATAAATGTTTGTATAGTAAATGTCTGATACAGGCCGTTTTAAATGCTGTTTTGTATGTGTTCATTCATGCATGTCTTTATGTGCATTTGCATTCATTAGTTTTCGCCTCCGTTTGTCCGCTTGTCAGTATGTGTGTTTGTATCAGTAGAACAGTCATTTGACCCTTAGAGCCTTTCAGCTCTGATTAGAATTCACCAGATTCTCAGTACATACATCTTCCTATAGGGTGTCTGAGTGTGTATATCCACCTCTGTCTTTACAGTCTGACATCTTTACCCTTTTCTGTATAACGGTGGTCTTTTCTGAATAATAACTCGGCTATTTGGCTTAATCTGTTAGTGACTAGCGTAAGATATCTTGCTCTATACTGTTTTAAAAAACCTGTTAATCATTTACCGCCCAAGCAAAAACATTTTAGTTTATTCTTCTCCTTCAATAATGCGACTTCTCAAAGCTTCACTGTCACGTTCTGGACCCGCGTAGCCATGGTCCCGTGTCTAGTTTTCTGTTTCAGGGTTTTTCTTTCGCTCTGTGTTCTGTACATGCCAGCGTTATGCTGAGGACTTTATGTTTGGGTTATGCTTTGTGTTTTGTTATGTTCTGTTTTCACCATGCCCAGAGGTTCTGATTATGTTGCTGTTCCGTTTTGCCCT
>JBBPDC010186088.1:0-15406 GCA_037974485.1 Hemigrammopetersius urotaenia
GTCAGTTATAATCATCAACATTAAAAGAAATAAACACTTGAAATATATCAGTCTGTGTGGAATGAATGTATACATTAAACAAGTTTCACTTTTTGAATGGAATTAGTGAAATAAATCAACTTATTGAAGATATTCTAATTATATGACCAGCACCTGTATATTCTGTAAAATACAGTAAATAACTGTGCATTAAAATAAACAGTTCTCTGTTGAGGATGAGTATTTAATTTCTTGATTAGAGGCACCTGAATTTTTACAGATAATTGTATTTATTCTAAATTCTTTATCAGCACCTGATAATCCGCACATCAGTAATGTTGTTGTCTAGTTAAGTAGTTGTTTTTTTGGTCAAACTTCCGCAAGCAGTCATGTTCATTAATTTGGGAAATTTGTGTGATTTTCACTTCATGACCTTGTTTTGATATGACTCAAACGTTCATTACACACTGTCAATGACAGTTTTACAGGTTAGACACAAATCCATTGACACTGACCATAAGAATCTTCCCACATAAGGTCTCCATTCTAATATATTTTCTGACTCTTGGTTGACCTGTTTGGAATCAAGTGCTTATACTTAAATGACATTTTCATTTCATCAAAAAAGGAACAACTGAACCATGAAAACAAGAAAATCAGTCAGAGCTCTCTTACGGCATCAGTAAAAGTATATTCACAAAAAGAGAGAGCTACAACGCAGACATTTTTCCTTTCATCCACTTTATTGGATGCCATTAATCACAGGGTTACATATGATCCCACAGAACCAAGTTAAACATGGAAACCAGAGTAAGATTTACAGCAGGGTCATTATACAGACATGGAACACAGGGGAAAATATCTGATTGAAACATGATAAAAATGAGCACCTAAAGACCAGCAAAGAGAAGGGAAAAGAATGTTGACAGTGCATTTGTTAACTTTCATATTCAACAGGGTGTATCTGTAGTGGCACTTACAATATTTTTCTACCTATCTAATTATCCCCTCTGACCTTAGATAAGCTCCTGGCACACAGGCAAACTCTACAGAGCAGAACATATCCCATATATTGTTGCCTTCCAGTTTACCTCATTTATCGTTTCATAAAGATTTCGGGTTCATGTTTTAATGAAGAAAATTCAATGCATCAATTTTATCGGCATATAAACAATAAAGAACACTCTTGTTGAATTTCCAGTGACAGTAAGGGATCACTGGCCTCAGCTGTGTGCTTTCATGTCCACAACACTTCAGGTCCCCCAAGCCTTTTTAAATGTGTGCGCTGGGGGTTAACAAACAACACGTGTGTCATTCCAATGAAGGCGAGATCTCACACTGTCACCGTTCATGACTGGATTTCTCTTTATGTGCATGCCCAAAGCTGTCACGCTCAAGAGAGCTTCCAGTTTTCTGTCACCTAAGCAGGACCAAATGGATCTTGTGTCAAATCGGGGCTTATCAAGACCATTAACACTAGCAGCAGAGTTTTATAATTGACTTGGGGCCTGTAAGAAAAAGTCAAAATCAGGCTCTCCCTGCTTGCTACCACACTATAGTCCAATCCTTTTTTCTTTTATATGACCACTGATTCAAACCAGAGCTTTAAAAAGACTGGAATGTGAAAGGCCTGGAGGTCAGTGCAAGCTCTAAGGCCAAAACTGAAGCACTGCCTGCCATATTATTGGAGTAATTATTTGATTCATTCAAACCAATTATGCTTTGCTCCCCAAAGTCAAATTACTGATGACTTAAACAGAGCCATAAAAGCTTGTGGATGGTGTTCTTATTGCTCTGCAATAGAAGGCCTAACATATAAACTGTCTCAGCAACAGTGTCCGTCTTTGACTGACAAATCACTTATGTTATTCCAACAAGACAGCAATGCATACTGGAACATATTTCTCTAATGTGACTGTTAACTACTGGGACCGGAGGACTACTAGTGCTGAAAAGGAACACAGCAGGAAAAGATGGCCCTTAATGGTGCATCCATTCATTTGGCACTGTACAGGCATTCTCTTTTCTCAAAATCATTAACAGTACAGCACTTCAGCCTCTATGCCTCTTTGAGTTAGTTATGCAGTAGTGTTCCTGAACTTTAGCGGGGGCAGAGAAAACACCCCATGGGCTTACAAACAAACACCTTCAACTGGTCAAGGCAAAGTGAGGTTCATGTTCTGAATCCACATACTAACTATCTATGTTAGCTTCTTTATTCAGTTGCCTATTAGTTATAATAATTGGATGGCATTATGGATAACATCATCACCTTGTACACGGCTCAGAGGTGTTCACTTCCCCAGGAATGCCACTGCTGTACCATGAACTGCTATGTAAGAGTCTTTGGGTAAGGTATGCAACACCATAGCAATTAAGATGAGTGCTTTCTCAATATGTATATGTAGAAACATCTGCTACTAGAGACTATGATTCTAATTCTGACCATGAATATCACCCTTAACAGCAAATAGCTATTTGACATATGAAACGAATTTCTAATAAACAGGTTGGCAACACTTTGTAATAATTCCTTTAATAGTAGGAGCATAGATCTAGATTAATCTCATTGTAATCTTGGAATTAATCTAGATTAAAATGGCTCATTTGAATTCTGCCGAAGGTGTGAAGCCCCCCCAAAATGATCCCAGACCACCTTAAATATCTAGTAATTATTATACTATTATACTATACTATTTTCTCACAACAGACACGCCCCCACTCAGGAACCCCAAAATAAAGAAACAGAAAAACAAAACATCACAGGGGAAATGAGGCTCGTGCTTCACCGAGACCGGAGAACAACAACCCAGAACACGAGATACAGAAAAACGACGTGATACACGTCCACGGAGTCTGCCTGAATACCAGAGCCCAGCTGAAGGGCTGGATTAGTTCCTCTCGGAAGTACGAGCCTGCAGACAGGGGAACAAAGAGATACAGTTCACTGGCAGAGCTGGATAACATGAGACAAGGTCACAAAACACATACACACACCACACGTAAAGAGACTAATACGGACACAGGGAACTGGGGTCGGACTGGAACTTAAATAGTACAGGGGAAACGAGGGACAGGTGAAAATAATGATGACGGGGGAGTAGTACAAACAAGGCCCGCCGCCTAGAAAGGGAACAAGGGAGGAAGGATAAGGGAGGATGCGGGGGATGGGACAACAGGACACAGACACAGACTGGGAGGAACAGAAATAAACCAGACAGGGGATATAAACTTAATACTCAGGGGACGACGATCGGGGAGGACAGGGAGGGGGCGAGGCGACCGTGACAACTATTTTTAAATTATATATCCAAACATTTCATACAAGATCACTGAGCGCAGATACACACTTTACAAATAGAAACAAGACTCTGAATTGAAATGAAAAATAATAAGTCTAGCTATCATTGTTGAATTAAAATGATGTCCTGGCTGTTGAAGCTGCTGTAGGTAGCAGACGGGCATTAGGACCCAGGGGAAGCTACACTGCGCTGCTTGTTAGCAAGGAGCAACCGGAGCCCATTTAGTAATATTTATCTGGTAGCGCCGTTTGTACTCAGTTCAACAGAACAATACTATGAGTGTCCTTAACTGTTCACTGCTTAACTTTACTTGTTTCCTTAAGTGAAAGGAAAGGTTTGGTGAAACGTTTTCAGCCCTCTATACACGCTAATTCCTTCCTACAGCCTGGGGGCTAAGCCCCCGTTGTCTTTCCGTCCTAGTGACGTCCCTGTTTCACAGAAGGCATTCTCGCCCCCTACAGTGCAATTTGGCTAGGTATACATCCGCACTAAAATATCAAGGTGAAAGTCATCATAGTTTGCGTAGTACAGACCCAGCTCCCAACCCTTTGTGAATGGCGATATTTTTTTATCGCCCGATAAGAGTCTCACGTTAATGCAGCACGTTAACGCCGATAACGGCCCACCACTATTAAAAAGATACATGTTCTTTTCTTGTACTGCAAGATTCAATAAGACAAGCATAGGGCTATCTGCAAGACGTAAGCAGACAGTCAAGAAAGTTAAGTTTACTCGCCTTCTTTGGCTCTGTAGCCACGACTTGGCAGAACCTGGTTTCTCAGTATTTCTATGCTTATTTTTATTTCAGCGCATGTTCTATCAGTTTAATAAAAATGCATGTTTAAGTGCATCACAGTATGTGAAACAAAAAAATCATCAAATGAGTTTAGTTGGGACATAACCTAGCAACAGATTTTCAGCATCAACATCATAGTCTGCTCAGCTGGGACACATAAATCACACTGCCAGACAAGGATCAGACAAAGAATAGAAAAGAAACACACACACACAAAATCTTTGCTGATATGTCATTCTTGTGCAAGAATATTCCAAATAAAGTCCAAGTGTCTATAGAAACTTTGTCTGTTTGAATCAAGAGGATAACCATCTTAGCACTCGCAGGTAATCAAATTTGATAGTTTTGCCAAACAAACTGCATAGCATCCTGCTGAAGCATTCAGAGCCAGTTCCTCCTCCCCCACTGCAGAGCGGGAGCCCCAGACAGCCATTCCTGAAAAGTCCCACAGGACACTCAGTTCCCCCCAAACCACTAATGCAATTAGGCTCTGAGCTGAAGGCAGGAGGTGTGAGGACTGGGTCGAAACATCCACGCCAGCTAGCAGGGTACAGGCAACCTGAGATGCTGCAGTTAAAGATTCCTCATAAATGTTTAGACTTTGGTCCAACTGCACTTTCACTGAGATTTATAAAAAATGAGTGCTTCACACACTTGAAAGGGCTGCCTGAGATTATGAACTCCAAGTATTTTCTTGTATTTTTTTATTTCCTTGGTTTGTTGTTTTATAGGCTGGTTTAACAGATAATCCACTCTTGGATCATTAGGAAAGTCTAACATACCCCAATGTGACGGACCAAAGGTTTCTTTTTCTGACAGACTTTGCTGTATTACACATGCTGAAATGGAAAAGACAGCACTCAAACAATGGACTCTAATGGACCGTAAAAATATGAGCAGAAAGTCCTGCACTCCACCTTTTCTGGCCCTGCCAGTGCATTCGACAATGTGTATTACTTGGTGTGTGATGGTGCCAGATCTATCTGCTCATCACTTATGTCATCCTGCAGACAGCTCTGACTGCGACATTAAGCAGATCACAGTCAGGATCCATCAGTGATGAGCTAGAGTTGCACTCAGCAGCGTCAAAGCAGACGTCTGAATCTTCATAGATAGCTTTAGGGGGTCACACTCACTGAAGTTTGGCCAGTAATTTAATAGTGATCTCATTATCATTAGAATACAGTCAACAGAAGCAAGTGCTTCTGCTGATAAAATGATGCTTAATTAGTTTTAGATTCAAATGGATCATCAGTAACTCAGTTATTAATCAATTATAAATAAAAAATAAATAAAAAGCACTTTTTGCAAACTGGTAGAAACATAAATAATAAGTCAACTATATAATTGTATCTGAATGTCTCAAAATGCGCAGTCCCTATAGCTTTTTGCAATTTCAAATGTTGAAAAGTTTATGCAAAGCACTCCAGTTCCATCTAGTGGACAACAATTCAAAGAGAGCCGTGACTGACCATCAAAGCTATTTAAGTTCCTAACAGAAATGTTATTGACATTTGACTACAATTCCCACTGCCTCAAATATTGTTTAATGAAAATAAACACGTTTTCTAATGCTCTCTGAAGAGTCATTACTCTATTTGCATTTTCAGTGCAGAGCTGGAAAATATAGCAAAACTATGGTTAAATGAATTTATTAGTCTTCTGTCAGAATTAGCGTGTGGTCTGGTGACTAATGGGCGGAAATGGTCCTTAAACAAAGATGAATTAGCACAGTTATGGGCAGTTTAATTCTACAGTGAAATGTGAAAATAAATATATGAAATGACTGGGAACCCAATTGATGAGGAGGGAAAAGGATCAAGTTTCCATGTTTTATGAGATTTGTAAGGCTTAATGATTATTGTTTTTCTATTAAAAATGTAATTGACTGAGAATATAAGTATTCATTTTCAATAATCTTCCAAGACAATTCTCATTATCCACCAGTAATGCAATTATCCTACTGTTCAAGTATTTTCCACACTTCCAGTGGTTTTACAGAATATTACCATAATAAGCCTCAAATATTTACCCTTATACAACCTGTGACGGCTTTTAACGTTTGGTCCAGAATAAACAGTAGAATATTAGTGGTGTTGAAAATATATTAAAACAGAGAATGACCTAGAAATCTCAAAGACACAAAAAGTCCACTAGAGGGCAAGAAACACCAACAGACAAACAGAAAAAGGAACGAGCCTTAGTCAATACATCCAAACAGCTTGTCATGCGTTTTCAAACTTTAATGTTCTCAGCCTGTTGTACTCTCCCATTGTGTTGTTCTATTAAATCAGTTATTCAAAATGACCAAGGTACTTGCACTGACTTTCATACAGCACTTTATGGTTCCATTCCTTCATTATGAGGTGTCAGTCTGAATAACTGTAGCCAAAATACCCGCAGTTAAATGCAACATGAATGGAGCTGTCCTGGCCGTGTCTGTTTCACTAACTGATAAGAGTTAATTTGTTTGATGTCTCACTGGCAGAACACATTTTTTATAAAGATTTCGCCTTTAGGGAGTAGAAGGAGAAGTTACAGCAAACAGCAACACTGAGGTAGGCATGTGAACAGACAGTCTTAGAGGTCTCTCTGTAGAAGCTTGTGTTCCTGCTCTTTTGCCCTCAGACTGCACCAGAGGCCTTTTGGTAGGTTGGTAGGTATAATAACTTTATTCTGTAGTGAGTCTCACCCTGTGAATAAGGTTGGCATAGGTCCCTCAAGCTTCATGACGCATAAGCACACCATCTACCTTCCACCTTGGTCAACTCTGACTATTGTAAATTGTGTGTAAGTGTGTAAGCACATGGTGTTAACAGCACTGGGCAGCCAGGAATACAGTGCCTGGGGAGCACTGTGGGGGGACAGTACTTCGCTCAAGGGAACCTCAGAGGTGCTATTAGCAGACCTGGGAATCAAACTCACAACTTTCTGATTGCAAGGCAAACACCTTAACCACTAGGCCACCAGCTGCCCCTGATTATTATTAAAAATGGCCAAATCCATACTTTTGTGGGCCGTGTTGGACCCCATAGAGAGCTGCTACTTAAAGAGAGTTTGTATTTTCTAAATACAAGTAATTAGATGTGGGATAACACTCCAGGCTGGTGTATTGGAAATAGGGGTTTAAGGTTCTGCTGTGTAAGAAAGATGAATGTTCTAGGATGCCTTGGGAGAGACTCTGAACACTACATTTGCTTTCCTCTGAAACAAGATTAGACTCTCCCTGGATAAGACATCTATAACTTGCGGAAAATGAAATGAAATTCACCTTCAGGTTGCCCTTTTTTTCCAATAAGACCCCATGCCTGGGGTAACAAGCTCCCCTGCTGAATCCTGCATAAGCTTGTCATCCAGGTTTAATAAAATGTGTAATTTATAGTTAATTTTTATAAGTTAAATGGAATGGGCAATTTGTATTAAAAGGCTGTTCAAACTAAATCTTGTGGAGTATTATTACTTTCTGGACCTATACTGCCAACCTCCGATGTCAAATCATTTTTAGTTTTTCTATTATTCAAAACGTGTGTTAAATATTGCACTAAAATATTTTAAAATTAATTTTAATATGCTTTGACAAAAGACAAAACATAGTAAACTGTTGTTGTTGTAATGAGGCAAAAAATTTGAAAGCAGTAGCATTCAAAGCAAAGAGAAAGTCAGTGTTGACCATCCAAATGTCAGAGTTTATTATATCCTTTAACAAAAATGTATAGGCCACTATATATATATATATATATATATATGATATGATATGATCTGACCCTAAAACCTCCTTGGAGAATAAAGTACTGAAATTTCAGAATAACTGGACCATAGCAAATGTGTCAAGATTAGATACGGCTCCATTATTTCATCAGGCCTGAAAAAGGACGGGAGGTCTTACCCTGGGGGGCCCGTTTCTCCGAATTGTCACATTTGTAACTATATTAAAGGCCAAGTCTTTTTTTGTGAACACATCAAGGACTTGTGAATGTTACATTTTTAAAACAAAATTGCCATGTCAAAATAAACAAACATCATTTTGAAAAGACATGAGTGCATTAATAAAGCTAGGAGCACAGAACAGTCTGTACTGCTCATTCAGTTTTAACTGACACACAGTGACAGTCTGCCATTAGGGGTTTTATAGAGGGAGACAGAACGACAGCAGGAGAGTAAGAGAGACAGCATCACTCGCTATGCTTTTGAGAGTAAGACAACGCAGAGTGGTCCTCTCTGAAAGCACTACAGCCAAGAATATATCTTACAGTTATGCCACACCATTCACTCCTGTGACAATTCCACTGGAAAAGCAAAGCTGCTAAAACTGCCGGAACTGAAATCGATCTGCTGGTTCGTTTGACAGGGAGCAATAAGGCTCAGCCCTGGAGCTAAAAAACAGACTCCATTAAGCCCAGTCCCTCCCTGGCCCTTTTTGGAGAGCAAACAAGAGTAGATGGCATCTCTCACTCTCTGTTTCTCAGCCTAATGAGCAGGGCCTTCTCCTGGTGCGTTCAGCTTTAGGGCAGCATGAGGCAAGATCCAGGCTGCTCTGGGATGAAGTCCTGTTTGACCTCAGCACAGCGGCAGGTTAGCGTTTTGGCAGCACCTGCTCTCAGCGGCTGTCATCAGATTTCAGCCACTGCCCAGACAGGGTGCCCTCCACCTCCAGTCCTCTCTCGTGGCACGGTCACGTGAGTGGCCCATGGCCTCTGATTCAGACGTACTGCTAGACCGCAGGCCAAGGACACCAACGAGGAGGAAATTGTTCATATCAAGCTGTGTGAGTGAGGATATTAAGAGTGGACCACAAAGTGTTCTTTGAGCATTGTTATAAAAAAATGTAGTTGTCTAAACAACATTTTGTAAATGAGGAACTTTCACATAATGCAACACACATCACTCTCTCATCACACTCATCAGAGGAGAAATTCATCACTCTCCACTCTTTCTAAAAGTGCATGATCTACCTGCTTTCACCTGTGAATTGGAGCCTTTGTAGTAGTACAGGAACACTCCATCTTGAGCTTTAAAATGCTGAGCATACTTAGTTCGTACACTCTGTGCCCTACTGATGCTCCTTAATCAGCCTAGTGACTGCCAGTAGAAACCAGATATTTAGCACTCAGCCTCCTCCCAATCATACAGGAAGCATCCTCTCTGCTGAATTTGCACAGAATCGTATGTCACGGCTAATCCAATTCCTGCCATAAGCCAGCATCTGTTTATAACACCGTTCTCTCACCGCGCTAACTGGTCACTGAGACCACTGTGAGGATTCTTTTACACTATAGATTTCATACATGCCCATAAAGTTTAACAACATGGCAGGGGTGGGCCCATTTCCCCAGTTTAGCATCAGGGTGATGAATTCACAGTCCATTACGTCCCACATGCAACATATGGTAGGCCTATGCGCTTCCAGTGCAAATGTGCACCATTCAGTGAAGTATATGCCACAACAGAAGAGCAACTGCCTCTGCCAAAATGCATGGTAAAAACAAGCCCAGCATCAAATGCAAACTGCCACCACAGATTCGCAGGCCCGTTCCATTAGCGTTCTGCTAAATTTGGCTTCCTCTGCCGTCTTTGCATTCGCATAGTGTTGAGCTGGGAGTATTTAGAGACCGCACAAAAGCAGCTGTCATATCTGCTGAAAGCATGTAATGGGCTGTTATTATTGCAATTCAATGCAAGGCTTTATGCATGGGAGAAAATGTGACAATTCCATGAGCAAATCTTGTATGAATAAGCAGTTCCATTGTATTTCACGACACACGTTAATAGGCTACAAACGCAGGGGAAAAGTGGAAAAGTGATTCATTTTGACATTGTTTAAGACAACAAGACAAGATACATGTTCCTCACAGAAAGTGTTTTAGTCCCATGGGAGTCCATGGGCATTTGTTTTTTCGCCTCAATAATGTTTGTTTTGAAATCTTGTTTATTATTTTTTAATAAAACTTTAGTTTTCTGGCTTTACTTACTTTGCTAATAAGTTTGTGGTTCATTTGAGAGTGAACTTTTAGTGCACTTTGTCAGTGGAGGAAAAAAATGAGTGGTCTTCGAGAGCGGAGAGACTGCATGACTAAATAAACTCCTACACAATGCAATTTATTCCTACGGACTTTATGATGAATTTGGTGACATGTGCGTGTGTGGGGGCACGTGTTTATCGTTTTGTGTCCTCATAATGAGAGAAATACGGAAAATCTGTACAAGTGTGAACATCCTGCTGGTCCTGTGTGCTGAAATGTGCTGTTTTCACCACAATTTAAACTATTTCTGGAAAAAAAATAGAAGTGCAGAAAGAGGTTGATGTCAGGATTCTCTTTAGATATAGTAGTAAAATTATTCTGTCACAACATTAGAACAGTGAATGGAATGTTTTTGCAAATACAGTAATACCAAAATATGTGCAAGTGAATGTGGTCACGTATTTATCTCTTTGTGTCATAATGATAATAAAATCTCTGTTCCTCATAGAAAAAATTGGGTTTTTTTCACCACAAATTCTATTTCAGGAAAAACAAACAGAGCAGAACGACTCTCTTTTGGTTTCTAACGCTAAAGTCAGGCTTTGGGTATATAGTAATCAGACACAATAATAGACAAGTAAATGGAATGTCCTCACAAATATAGTAATACCAACCTGCGTGTGAGTGATTGCGCGTGTGAGAGGGAGTGAGTGAACAAGCAGCCGAGCGAACGGCACTCATGTCTGTTTAAACGAGCTCTTCAGTGAGTGCAGCTTTGTTCGGTGCCACAATAAAGACAACAGACTGAGGCTTCTCATTATATTGGGTTGCACGCGGGCTCCACTACTACACGCGCGCGGAGCATCACTGCCCTTACTTCTTTAAATAAGCTGGTACCTACGTGTGGGTGCAGTGTAGGCTGAGCCTGAAGACCACGCGTGTGTAACGCCCTCTTCTTCTTCCTCCTCCTCCTCCTCCTCCTCGTTTCACGCGCCCGAGGGCAGCGCTGCGAATCACGCGCACTCTAAATGGATCCAGAGGAATCGACGCCTTTGAGGTAAAGTCGGTTCTGCTGATTTATCTCTTTCTCCATTCATACCAGCACTCCCTCCAGCAGCAGCATCAGGACCAGTGGCTTCATTCTACCTGTGGCACTTTGTTTGTGGGCACCAAAAGCGCGTGACGCCGGAGCAGCCGCGAGGCGCTGAACTCAAACTTTGCCGGGATACACGTGCAGCGTGCCGCGAAGGGCGCGCGGATGAGTGCAGCAGCCCACATCCGGACCCCCGGACAGCACACGAAGACCAAGGCAGCGTAGTGAAAAGTGAGTTTATTAAATCCCTGCGTTATAATATTCATTTATCTCCTTTTTGTCTCTCTGTGGAAGTCTTGTTCTCTTAAGTACATCCCAAAATCTCAATGCCAGAGCATCTCCTTCTTGCACTACTCTTACATAAAGATTTTAGCACTTACAACTGTCCTCTGGTTCTCACACTGTCCTGAAACTTGAGTGCTTCCTCGCTTTGGACGAAAGCATCTCCAAATGAATGTAATGTAATGTAATCTCTGTATAGGCTACCTTCTCCCAATTTCACAGTGTAGAATTAAAGTTTGACTTTTAAATCTTATTTGCTCTAAAATGCCCTCTCATTATGTCGAACAGTGACTTCTTTTGTCATATAAATATGGACCTGAAGACCCATAAGACCTGTATGACCTGTAAGCTGGGACTCTAATACGTCTTTTTTGTGAGGCACAGTTTGTACACACTGGCATATACTTAGTGGAGGAGTTTTCTAACTTTACTCAAAAGCAGAAGCTGGTGGTGGTGAGCTTCAGTCCTCAGTAGCTCTTGCTAAATTCATAGTACAAACAGAACCACTGCTGTGCAGCCTGGGACAGTAATGTCAAGGTCACAATTCATAACCAAATAAACTGGATTTATGTGGAGCAAGAAGGTTTGCCTTTCGAAGGTTGTTAGTGATGGTGTACGACGTCCTGTCAGTCCACTTATACACTACAAGTCCAAATACATCCAGACTCCTCTTCTTAGTGAATTCAGCTAATTTTAGGTATACCTACTGCTGAAACATTAGCATGCACCGCTTTTATAATATTCTGCTGTCAATGGAACAGGACACTCCAGAGCAGCTGCACGTGAAGAATTTTTTTCAGGTCACCCAATGCCAAGCATCTGCTAGAGGGCTATAAAGCCCCCCATGCATTGGGGTGCAGCACAGTGGAGCTACTTTCTCTGGAGTTTCATCCAATACCATAGGGATGAGTCAACACCAGTACCTGACCTCACTAATGCTCCTGTGGCTGAATGCAGTCGGATCTATTCTACAGTCAACATGTGGTATCAAGATCCCTATTAAACGTTCTATGGCACACGTTGGATGAGATGAAAGGAATGTTAACTGCCATTGACCAGAGATAACTGTTGACTGTTTTCATCAGGTGGAAATCGTTTAAGAGATGTACCAAGTTGTGTTCTTTTCCTTAATTGTGTTAAATCATTTGTCTGGTTGGAAGGTAGGCGTGATTTGGTCAGTGGCCTTTTTAATGAGCGTCCACAGTATTTAAGCCTATGGCTATTGTGGAAAAAAGACTAAAGTCTATACTGCTGATAATCATGCAATACATAAACAATAATAGTTCAGCTGTTGTTTTCCTTTGCAGCCATGACTCACTGCCCCTCTCTCTCGTACGTGTTATGTGATTCATCTGCTATTTGGTTAGGGCTTGGCTGTATGTCTTGTGCATCTGACTGGCAAGATCATTGGACTTGGATGGGCGGATTATATATTCCTCTCCAGTCCTGTCACCAGTGAGCAGTGACTCCTTTGTGGAGTCATGGCATCCTTCATCTGTGAGTGATGCACTTGGCTCCACAGTGCTGGAAAGTTTATGGCGCTTCACACCTTGCATTACTGATGATTTGTTGTGTTGTGAAGAATGCTAGTGTTTATAGTGATTCCTCTCCTGCAGAGCAACAAATGCTAATGCAATTTTCATGAGAGCCTCTTTTTCCTAAAAAGATCATTAGAATCTGGCTTTGTCCTCTACCTTTGGACTTTGGGAACAAAGCCCTTACCTGTGATGCTTGAATGAAAGACTGAATTATTTCCTAATCAACATAATTGGTCCCTGTCAGAGAAATATAAAGGGATGATAATTGTGGTTTTCTTACTTGTGCCTTTCTGACCGCGACATAGTTTCATCACTCTTTTAAGATTACATGGCAACAAGGCAGCAAATTCAAATTAAACATTAATCACCAATGGCATACCATAACCACAGCATGTGATACCATAGGCTCGCATACTGACTTAACATACTGCCATTCAATTATTAAATGCATTAAATTGTACAGTTAAGAAGAAATATTGTGATGTATCAAGAGACCATATATCCAATTTGGATCCTACACAGTCCGAAAAAGGGCACGGGGTGGAGGTAGCTCAGTGGGTAGGATACTTGCCTCCGGATCAAGAGGTCCTGGGTTCGAACCTTCAGCACCACCACTGGGTCCCTGAGCAAGACCCTTAACCCCAAGTAGTTAGGGAATGGAAGTCCCTTTGGATAAAAGCGTCTGATAAATGCCGTAAATGTAAATGTAAATATGTATGTATGTGTATATGTTTAAATGTTTAAATCCATTTCATTGCTGTATGGAACAGTTAACAGAATGGAGAGAGTCAGAATTCAGAGCGGGATAACCGTGAGCATTTCAGATTGTGATAACCTTAATAGAGTATACCTCTAAAAATAAAGGAATAAAGACATGTATTGATTGATATTTAAAAACGTTACATCCTGCTAAGAATGAGTTTAAATGACATTTAAATGATGATCATGTCAGAGCAGACTGAATAATCTGTATGTTAATACCGCTGGCGTGTATGATTTGTGATTCACTTTATTTAAATATTTGTACATTCAGTGGACAGTGAACAATCTTGTGTGGTTGGCAGCATGCCAGGTTCTGTAGAGCTTTTAGTCGATTAGAGACAAGAAGAAATGCCTGTGTCTGAGTGGTTTCTTGGTTACATTACCTACTCTGAGCTGTCTATTGATTTCCTTAACCTTTCTGAGAAAACTAACTGCATGTCTACATGCATGTGCGTGATTGCACTGACTGCACATCAGATGGTTCTGGCAGGAATAAGATCTAATTCTATGAGCCCATTTTTCGGAGAGTGCCCCAAAGGCAAAACACCTCTGTCTTTATATTTCTTGTCTCTTCTTCATCAGCCTGTCATAATCATCCCCCCATCCTGTGGATTAGAGATTACGTGATCTCTTACCTTCAGAGAACACATGAAAAACTGTGGGGTGGTGGAAGACTGGTTGTCAATTGTTGTAAGGGTAAAGTGGCAATTGGCAGATGCCCTTATCCAGAGCAATGTGCAATCATTAGTTACAGGGGGCAGTGACCTTATGGACATGCACACAGGACATGCATGCATAGTGTTTTGCATGTGTACATGCATGAGAATGCATCATCTAATGCCACAAAACATTTCCACCCTAATGAATCTGATGTGTTTATTCACCTAGATAATCTAAGCCATGTGGCCAGAGCGAAGCATGTGCCACAGAAACTCCTGTCAAACAAATCGTTACCATTTTAAATGAAAGGATCACTCACCAGAGAGCCTTTGTTTAACATTTAGTACAGGTGTGCATCAGTCAAGCCAAGTAGGTGTCTATTGTAATTTCAACCATAAACACATTCCGGAGGGAAATGTGACAATATTCCTGCAGCACAATGAAAAAAACAGAAACACCATAAGACAACACAAGTGCAGGCAAGACCGTCCTGCAAGGGCAAGAAAACACAAGAGCAACACTGCAGGGTGGGACAATATACAGTGCAGCCGACAGGAGCAGTTGGAATGAATAAAGTATTGTGACCAGGGCAGCAAACTACTTAGGCATACGTGAACTACACATCCGCATAGGGGGCTCGACCGCGAGGGGGGCTCGACAGCACCCAACAGCACCCCCCTTGAACCGAAAGCGAGAGTGGCCCTGACCCTGGCCAGACCTCATAGGACCCCCAAACTGTTAGGAACAGCTCTGTTTGTGACATATTGCATTCTAGCAACAGAGTAGGTAGGTAGGTATGCAAAAAACATAAAGACTGAGATAGACAGCAATAAATAATTGTGCAAAAAATAGCTCCAATCAATATTTACAGTGTCAGTAAGTTTTCTTTATTTATGGCAGAATATGTGTGTATATGCAGTGTGCTTGGGTAAAGGAGGTAGTTGATTTCAGTTCAGAGTGTTTGTGTGTGTGTGTGTGTGTGAGAGAGAGAGAGAGAGAGAGAGAGAGAGAGAGAGAGAGAGAGAGAGAGAGAG
>JBBPDC010186113.1:0-15404 GCA_037974485.1 Hemigrammopetersius urotaenia
TGCAGGCTGCTGAACCTGAGAAGTGGACGGAGTTTCGTTATCCATGCTGCTTTGTTTTGGTCGCCCACGTGCATCTGATGAGTGGGCGCGATGCGTCGACTACTGGATTTGACGTCGACGTTTTTTTAGAATCGAGTCGTCGACGTCATCGACGCGTCGCTGCAGGCCTACCTATTACCATGGCCAACAGCACAACTGGTCAGAGTTTCTCACCTGGATGAAGTCTGCCTAGAATTCACTGTGCTACTCTGGTAGCGGTCTGATGTTTGAGTGGTTGCCTGGGCCTCAGCCCTCTGTGTGCCTATGGGACCCCACTCCCACTGAAATTCCCAGAGTGACTGCATGGTTCCACACAGCAGAAATAGTCCAAGAAGGATCATGTGCATTGATCAGTCGAGCACTTTGCCATTTTCAGGTACAAGTCGAAGAAAAGAGATGCCCCAATATCAAGCCAGAGTGTGGTCATCAACCCGGGAGTTTCTTTTAACCTTTCCTTGTTAGAAGCCATTTGTTATGATCCTATCTCAGATTATCCCTGGATTATTTGTTATGTTTGCCTCCACACATGCACATCTCACTGGAACCAAGGGATCTCTACACAAACTAGGTGTGCCAGCACCTGGAGTCATTAAGGCTGCGGGGCCAATATTGAGTCAGGACCTAGTAAATGAATTCTATTGAGCTTGACTAGAATGGCTCACTCCACGCACCAGGGGCCACCCTCCTGGTTGCCCCATCACTCACTGGGTCCTCTGATATGCAATTAACTACCAGGGTGCCCTCACCTCTCAGTGGGTGGAGGGGAGGTACTGTCATGGCTGTGCCTCCAGTGCTTGCTTATGGCTGTCCCAGTCTCAGGAATACTGAGCCCCTTTTACCCATTATTCCCTTTTTGGTTTCTGCCATGACCTGGATTAGTTTCACCTGCCTCTTGTTTAACAGGTCCCTTTGAACCATTTGGTCTTTAATATCTTTGTTTGTTTGTTTAGTATTTGTTTGTTTTGCATAAACGATTGCCTTTCTGTATACCTGGCTTATGTTATACTCACCTGACTGGAGGACCAGAGTGGTCAGTACACCTCCTTATTACATCTAAGGACAACACTTCTCATCACACAGATTGCATATACCGCTCTGACTGCTGGACTATCAAATATGAGCCAGTACTGTCTCTCTCTTTGTACTTATTGTACTGAGTACTGAGTAAAGTACTGAGATTGAGACCTGCAAGTGCATATCACATTTCTGACAAAAAAGCACTTCACAATTGGGAACCAAAAGTGGTTCTTCTATTGCATTGCTGACACATTTTAAACCAAGCCAAGTTGGTTATTGATAGAGAAGCGGGAAATGTCATGGAGATGGGTAAATGGAGTAATAATTAATGACAATATTTATTTCAATATTGTGTTCAGCTGATTTCTCTGCCCCTCCTTGTAGTAACAGCATTATACATCTCTTTCATTCCACTTCTGCTTGTTGTGTCAACCTGCATGTCCTAGGGTCTCTTACTCTCTGTCTCTCTCTTTCTCTCTCTCTCTCTCTCTCTGTCTCTCTCTCTGCTCCTGCAGGGTAGCATCTGACCTGGGCCTGTCGATAAAAGACAGCTAAATGGCAGGAAAGAGGGAATGAGCAGTGAAGTCATTATCCCAGCCCCATATCGAGCCAGGAAGCCATAGCACAAGCCGTCAAAGACAAAGACAAAGACAACAAGAAAGGCAGAAAGAGGTGGAACAGAGAGTCAGAAAGAAAGTGGGACAGATTGGATGACTGAGAAATAGAAAAGCACAACAAAAAGAAAGAGGGACATTGTGAAGGAGAAAGGCAGAAAAATTGGATATTGGCACTGAAGGCCCATTAACAGCAGATAATGACATGCGCAGAGGCTAGGATGGGGATGAATGGGAGGAGCCATGATGGAAAGAGGGTATAAGAGAGAGGGGAGGAAGGACAGAGAGGTCAAGAGAAAGAAGAGAAGAGTGCTGAGCAGACTGTTGAGCAGATGATCACAGACAGCATGGAAGTACAGTGAATAAAGTCTCAAAAAGAGGACGAATGGTTTTAGGAAAAAAAGCATTCTGTTGCTATAGGAAGTTTGTATTATGTTGAGGATCTTTAAACTTGGTTGCAGGCATGGTTCTCTGGTCATTCTTCTAACTAATTGCTGTAATGAGACTGTCAGTTGATCTATTTTTGCTCAGCTTCCTCTGTTGTTCTCTCTTACAAGAGCCTTCTCTCTTAGCGTCTATAGACAATCTATCAGAGGCTATTTGAATAAAGTGGAACCCATTATTTTATTTCATAACAACATAAACCACAATGGTAATGTAATTAAAAAATTTGCCATGTTTTAAAATATCTGCAGTGTTAACTAGTTTCTGATTATGTAAAAAGCATTGTTTAATTTTCAGAGGTGTTGTAAGACCTGCATGCAGGGAATGTAGAACAATACATCCATACATCATAGTGTGGAAAATATATGTTGTTTTCAATACATACTTTTTGCTTGTAAGAAGATGGTAACAATGTATGGAGTGTAGGTTGACTGTTTTTCATTTCCCCTTGTTTACTGTAAAACAGTGAAGGTCAGTTGAGTTGTAGAGCTCATTTGTAATGATGACTTTTGGTGCACGAGGTGGAAGGTTTAGAGATAAAGGAAAAAAACAAAGGTCAAAGGGCAGGAACATTACACAAACAAAATGCTGACGAGAAGCAGACTGTCACAAGATTTTTGTCCTACCTGTGTACTGGAACGCATTACTACAAAGCAAGTTGGATACAGCTGATTTTAACATAAAACCATTTATATATATATATGCCAGAGATGCGTCACAGGGCAGCAGTCAAGGTTTTTTTTAGAACCTAGTGAATAATTGTTCGCGGAAACTGCAGATATCCTTCGCCTTTTTTTTCCTTTTTTTGACATCCTGGCCTTATCCGCCACTCCCCCTCATCATTGTGCTTGGTTATTTTTGTTTTGGATCTGTGCTGAGCAGCGGAACATAAACCCAGCACGAGGATGAGGGGTCGTGGCGGATAAGGCCCTGATGTCACAAAAGAAAAAAAAAAGGCGAAGGATATCTGCAGGTTCTAAGAAAAACCTCAGAATGACTGAATATGCAACAGCTTGTGTACTTTACATATACAAGAACCTTATTAACAAAATTAAAATGAGGTATAAATCAGAGATCCGAATCTGATACCCTGATTCTACGCTTCAACTATGACATGTTGTAAAAGGCCCTGTTTTGCTGGGATTTTGTTTAAAGTATCACTCTCTTGTTTTTTTTTTTGTCCTGATTAAGCTTCCAACAATTTTGTGACATCCACCGAGAAATTTCTGATACAGAAGTTGACCTTTAAAATGTGCAAAAGGGGCAGCGGGGGAAACAGAAAAAGAGAAGTGAATGAGAAAAACAGGAGAGACAGGCGAATATAAGATGATGATGAGGAGTGGATGTGGTTTATGGAAAGGTCAGAGACTGAGAAATAGATTTAAGGCTGGTTCTCTCGCATAGCCTGATGGAGCAGATGAGGCCTATCCGTTATGAAGACAGTGGTGGAAGACGGCAGTCGGGGCGATCCATATCTACTCGATCAAATAAATGACAGGCCAAGTCAGAAGCAAAATCACTTTGCGAGGAGCAAAGCAAAGGACAATTACGCTGAAATTTTTTGGTCTATTTTTAAAGCCTTGGCCTGGTCCACTATGTCATCAGTCTGACATTTGAAAAGTTAACTTGTAAAAAGGACTGTATTAGTGAGTGACAGCAGAGATAGATCTTTTTAGATGACTTTGGTGTCATCTGACTGAAGAAAGAAATTTCACTTAAAACTATAAATTCGCAACTATCTCAAACTATCTGTACATACTAACTACAAGCTAACATTCTACTTGCAATAGAACATTATAGAGAAGTTCAATACGATGCAATGCAAAATGATGCATGGCGGTACAATTAGATACAATTCAATGTGAAAATCATGGCTAAAGACTGCATAAATATTCAAACTCTGTTCCCATAAATCATGCCCATTAATCAGGCCCATTGAATTAAACCCATCGTGCTCAGGATGCCAATACATTTATTAGGCTCACAAAGGAGAAAACTCTCCAATTATTCAACTGTTCAATATAACTTCTCCCATACCAGCACATCCGACATCATACGCTCAGCCCATACCATCACATTAAATATTATATAATCAACTCAACATTTAATATCAATCAACTTAACACACATCACTATGTTCAATATCATTCGTTCATCCCACGCTAACACAACCAATATCTATCAACTCAACCCACACCTGTATGTTCAGTATCATACACTCAATCCACCCCATCACAATCAAAATCGTAAAAAACTGAGTGATAAAAACGTATCACTCACCATCACAATCAATATCAAAGTATCAACCTAATGCACACTGGCACCTCCAATATCAAACACTTACCTCAGCTCACACCAGCACATTCAATATCATATAATCAACTCAACATACACCAACATATTCAGTATCATACACTCAACTCTACATCCACCAGCATGTTCAACATTACATAACAACGTGGAAAACAAACTCTACATAGTAACATGTCACCTTTAGCCATAGCATGCACACACTTTATTTTTAACTCTTGATTGGGTGTGCAGTGACAGACACAGTAATAAAAATAACACCAGTGATGTTTATCTCTCACACCACTGCTGTGATCGTTCATGCCTCAAAAGACCTTATTAACAATTGGCTTGTAACCAGTAGCAGCACCAGGGCTGTCATTTTGTATGGTCATGTCAAATTTGCTTGTGGGCTTCCATCTCCACCTCCAATGGTTACACTAACATTAACTATAAAGCATCTGCAAAGTGTCAATTTCAGAAAAGGAAAAAACTTAAATAGAGACACATAAAACTAAGAACTCCTAACAATTAAAATTTATGAGCTCATTTTGCACAACAGACAATTATATCCAACATTACTTACATATGTTGACTAGTCTTTGCTATTATGGAATTTGTGTCTTTAGATTTAACGAGCCATTTGCAGAAATGGTAGTAATATGTCTGTGGTTATTATGTTAATGTAATGTATAATGATCTGCTTTGTTAACTTTGTGTTTTGAATTTAATTTTGTGAGTTTGCTTAGTTCGCAGTTCCAATGTATTTGTATACCACATGACAAAAGTTAGGGGGTCTACACCTAATGAGACCAATCATTTCAACACCACTAACTCTACATACTACAAAATGTATTAAGGCATGTATTAACAGCTGTTGCTTAATTTTGGAAAACCAAAATACAAGAGATTACTTTTTACTGTTTAATTGTTTATTGTTTAATCCATTACGGTTTGGCGTTCCAGAACTTCACATTTTATATACTACATAAGGGTGGGCGCTATGACGATATGAGATCGTGAAGATGATCTATTTGCTGACGATAAAAGCAGAGAGATCATTGTTTTGGATAAATAGACTACATTCCATCTATCTATTGCGGTTCTATGCTCTTTTTTTTCCTCAAACAAATCACACTATTTGCTAGTCTGCTTAATGCGTGCCTTATAGAAACAACCCCCAACAATAGTTTGATTGTACTGTTCAGTAACTTGCAAAATAGTAAAAAAAAATCAATAGTTACAAATTAATATAAATACCCTGATAAATTCTAAATTGTGATTTAAGTGTAAAGAAATTGTGATATATTTTTTCCAGATCACCCACCTCTAATACTATAGATGACCCAGTTGAATCACACCAGCACATTAAGTACTGCGTATATATACACACTTATCATTTAATATTATTCCTTGCGCAAACATTTTTTAGTGTCATTTACTCAATGTGAAACGACGTTCCTGTCTTAATCTGCACCAGCACATTCAGTTTCATTTCCTCATGCTCCCAACAGCAGGCCTTCTGCCTCCCAGCTTTAGGCCTGCTGCCTCCCAGCATTAGTAGGTTGTGCTGCAACATGGATACCAGCAGCTGTTTTCTTCAAATTCTTCTCAAAATACTTGTGAACCACTATTTGTACCATTTGATATTTTACTTTGTCATCTTTATTTCACTAACCAAAATAATGAAACCCCACTTATGTATGTACTCCATATCATAATAATTGTATCATAATTGTGTTGTACACATTAAAACAAATAACAAAGCAAATACCTGTGAAAAATGAAAGAAGGCAAAGCTATTAAAATGCTCCTCAGCAGCTTCGAACCGTTCTCTCACCTCAGCTCCCAGCACATTTCCCCAGCTAAATTTAACAGCCTCCACCTACAGTCAGTCAGTTATATTAAACACACGTGTCATTATTAATAAATGCCATTGCAGGATGAATGTAGCACTCACTACACGGCTCATGCATTAACTTCCAATAAATATTCCACAAATAAATATCAAGCACACAGCATGTCTATGAGAAACATCCCTGTAAAGGCCTGTGCATGGATCAGCCATGATGTTAAGACCAATTTTCTAATATTGTAGGTGTCCCCCTCATGGACTACACAAGACCTCTGAATGTGGGCTGTAGTATCTGAGACTAAGACAGTGGCAGTACATCATTGGATCAAACTAGTTTGACCAGTTCATTCCACAGATCAGACTGAGCTCTGGGGATTCTGGGGCCAAGTCAAAACCTTCACATCATGTTCCTCAAACCATTACTGGACAATTTCACAGTGTGGCAGGGTGCATCACCTTACTGAAAGAGGCCACTGCCATTAGGGAATACTATTGCTATAAAGGGGTGTACTTGGTGTCCAACAGCGTACGAGTAGGTAGTAAATGTCATCCAAGTAACATCCACGTGAATGCCAGGCCCCAAAACATATTGTCCAGAGCATCATTCTGCCTCCAGCATCTTGCTTTCTTCCTGCATGCATCTTGGTACTAACTGTTCCCCAGGTAAGTAATGCATGCACACATGGCCACATGGAAATGTGATTCATGAGAATGGACTGCCTCCTTCCTTTGCAGCAAAATCCAGTTCTGATGCACATATGCCCTTTGTAGATGTTCCCACTGCGTTTTGACACCTCCGTGTCATAGCCAGCAGTAACCTCTTAGCACAAAATCAGCTATTTGTGCTATAGTAGCTTTTCTGTGAGACCAGACGGGCTAGCTGTGCTCCCCAAATGCATTAGTAATCCCATAACCCTGTTGCTGGTTCACAGGTTTCCTTCTTTGGACCACTTTTGGAAGTAACTAAACATTAAATACTGGAAACATCTCACAACACCTCCCAGTTTGAAGATGCTCAGGTCCAGCTGTCTAGATATCACAATTTGGCCTAATCTTTTCCCCCCATTGATAAGTACCATTGTTAAAAGATACTAAATGCTATTCACTCCAACTGTCTATGGTTTCATTGTTGTTGCTGATTAGTACATGGTTCATCAGAATTAAAGTATTTAAGTTTTTTTGTGACCATTGCAATCAGGTGTTTACTAGGGCTGCACGATATTAGGAAAACATGCGATATGCAATAATGTTGGTGAGTGTTGCGATGGTAAGTAAAAACTTTATAGTGCCTTTATAGTGTTAATGTTTTTCTGCTTTGGACTTCCTGGTAACAGAGACTCCAGACGCTGACAAGTCTATGCCGAAAAAATATTAAACGCAATATTTCCATTGTTTTTTTTTTTTTTATAATTGACCTAAACAGAGCAATTTAATGCCTCCCATAAAACATTTGAACCATTGAATATTGTTGAAAAACATTGCTGAAAATATTTTGTAACAATTTTTTAGATCTTAAATAAATGTAAACATAATTTAAATTACAGTAAGTTTATAGCCAGAAAAAAATAGCAAAAGGAACAATTTAAAACAGTAGCAGAGAAGATGAAGAAACTGCCCAGTGATTTTTTTTTGTCCTCTTCTCTGTGGCACTGGGTGAAGAGCTTTGGAAAAACACCATTTATTGCAGTTCAGTCAATAAATGCGATATGTATATTTTTTCACGATATGTATATTGTGCATGTTGATATCGCGATGATTGTATATTTGTGATATATTGTGCAGCCCTAGTGGTTACCATTGCAATCATTCTACTTATTCTTACTTAAGTTTCAAAATTATTACCCATCCCTCTGCCTAAACTCGTCTCTCTCTATCCTTTCTTGAAATGCCCACAGAGTAGTTTAAGCAGCCCTTAAGCTTTATAGTCCGCTGACTGGTCTATAACACATTTTACATTGTGTCCATATCCTTTGCAGCTTTTTTACTCAGTGCAGAAATGGAGACTAGTCAATCCTGAGTTATATTCAAGATTCATCATTTAAGTTACTGCGTCCAGACTCCAGTAGTTATTGATATCAGCATCAGGCTATAGCAATACCAGACATAGCTTAAAAATGTGTTCTTTTAAATGGAGCATTTCACTTTGGGCAGCCAAAAGTAGGCTATTCCGTTCAGACTACTCAAATAATCACCTGATCAACAGGAAGAATCGCACATCTAACAACACAATCTCAATGTAAGAAATTTTAGGTAGACCTTGTTTTTTCACTTTAAATGTTAATCTGAAAATTGTTTTTAAAGATTTTTAATAAACATATTAGTTTTGCCTATATTTACATAGACTACAACATAGTCTACTTTGTGTTATATTGCCTCATGTTTTAAACAGTTAGGTTGGTATAAGGTTCTTGCAGGCATTATAGTTTTTTGTGGTTTGTTATGTGGGCTACAGGGGTTGGGAAGGTTAGGAACCCATGTCTTTTGGTATAGAACTGGGCTCATTCTTGGATTCCAATATCAGATCTCGTTCAATATATGGTTTCTATTCCAGGCCTACTCCACATTTCTGCTTTCTAATGGATTTTTGCTGTCTACTACACTGGGATCATCAGAGTCATCAGGTGAGAGAAGTCGAGGCAGATGGAGATAATGGCCGATTGGGTTTATCAAAGAGATGGGTACTACCAACTTTCCAGTTTTGCCTCCCAGACATCAACCAAGAATATCCAGTTAGTCTTTGGATTCAAACCCTCCAGGTGCTAGCCTTCTTCACTACTTCACTGCAACACTATATTTAGTGATCTTAAAGGGAAAACAGATTGTAACCATGCATGCTGAATAGAATTAATGGAATGCAGTGACCCTCCATGACAGGTTATGCATAGGAAAATTAAAGTTGCATAATCATCAATATAAAACAATAAGGGCTAATACACTCTCCTGCCAATTGCAGCAAAACGAAAGCCTTAAAATCCAATGTGTCAGTATACGATGGCCAAAGGTGAAATTTGAGCCATGCCTGCTCATCAGGGCCAGTTCAGCCAGCTGCGACCAGAAGCGCCATCAATTTAATTGAGTGAAAAATTGTCTTTTTATTGAAGAAACCAACCAGCGTTTTAATGAGAATAGAGAAATAACGGACAGTGACTGCAAGGTACACAGATGGACAAAACTGCTGTTGCATTCCTAGAGCAAAAGCAGAAAACACACCAACACTCTTCCTGAAAAACACGTTCTGCCAAGGAAAGTTTCCAATACCCAGACATGTTAACATCAGTGGTTGCAGCCCAGCTGCAAATGCCATGACATACTCATGGCAATGGAGATATTTTTGCTAGAATGGGCATTTCAAGCAAAAATACTCTTTCACTGTTTCGATTTGATGTTCACTGTGAACGATTTGATCATGTTTGTCTTAATGAGAACAGAATCAACTTAAATATAATCTAAATATATATATATATGTGCCACTCATATTTGACCTGGTTAAAGATATTCTTCTTCTTTTGTTGTATAATGATTATTAAAATATTTAAAATTCATGACCCATCCTATTTCCTACTCTGTTGGATATATAATAACATTCATTCTGAGAGAAACAAAGGAAGGCCACTGGTGCACTGAAAACTTACTGTATGTTCATTGTCAGACTTTCTTTTTCAACGCATCTCCTTCTTCGTACAGTCTCCTCTCATTGCTGCTAGAATAGTATTTTGAGATGACTTATTGATGGGGAGCACATAAAAGTTGTAGGAGGAGGGATTGGGATTTCATGTTCCTCTTTCACCCTCTGCGGTGTATAGTTTACATCACCTCTTCTGCATTGTTGTGACGAGCTAGTAAAGGTTACAGTCTGGTTTCATGATGAATTTCACTCAATAGCATCTCTACTTCATCTTCTCGCAGCCAGCCCAACACTGATTTCATTTTTAATTGGAATAGACAGTATAGTACTTAAGTAAGCATTATGTAGTAAAGTCAGTGCATTGAGTTTGTTGGTCATAGTAAAGAACATAAGCCTTGTCCAGCTGCATGGAATCTTGTGCAACATTCAAAACAGCTGCCTGGCACCACCCATACCCCATCTCTGCTCATGACATAAATAAATGAAATGGCCTCCTTCGTACTACTTAAAATTAATACTTAATACAAAACCTTTCAACTGCTCCATGGCTGATGTCTTTTCATCTGAAAGCAGAATAGAAGCCCCCAGCAAGGTTAGTCCTCTAACCAACCTCTGAATTGTGTTCCGGGCATCCTAATAAGGGATACATTTCTATGTATGGATGAATCAACTTGTTAGGGCCAATTATCTTGTAGGACCAGATCTCATAAAGAGAATGCATGTTTGGGAGGAGGTTTCATTGAACAGGAGTGTGCCATTGCCCTCTGTGCTGGTCTCCACATTCATAAGGTGTCAGATTGGTTTCAACTACACACTTAGAGTGTCACCACCCCAATAAATCTACATTACCATGAACAATTAGACCAACATTTTATTTAGCTGGTCTGGGGATGTTCTTCAGGATTGTGTTTGGACTAGCAATGACATAATTCAAGAAACAACAAAATACATTTTATGTAAGGAGTAATGCATCACATGGAAACATAAAAAATTTCCTCAACTTTTCCCAGAAAGCTTTTGGAACAACAGCAAAACTAACTTACTGATTTATCCCATGCCCCACAAAACACATCACAAATTTTGACTGCATAGGCCCACACCTTTTAAATATTATAAGTTGCTACTTGACATCTGAGGTTGTCCTTCTCATTTAAAGCATGCCGTAATTCAACCACTGTCAAATAAGAACAATTTAGATTCGTCTCTACTGAGCAACTACAGGCCCATATCAAAACTGCCTTTTATTGCCAACGTTTTAGAAAAGGTTGTTGAACAGCAACTCGATGCCTTGTTAGAAGAGCACCAGCTCTTTTATCCCTTTCTGTCAGGTTTTAGGAAGCAGCACTCCACAAAACTGCCCTCCTTAAAGTTTTTAATGATCTTTTAATTGCTGCTGATGTGGGCCTGTGCTCTGTGTTTGTTCTGTTGGATCTCAGTGCAGCATTTGACACGGTGGACCATCAGATTTTAATAAATAGGTTAGAGCAGTTAGTGGGCATTTCTGATTCAGCTTTAGACTGGTTTTTATCCTACTTTACCAATGAGAGCTTCTCAGTCAGTGTGGCTGATTTTATATCCAACACTGCGCCTAGGACATGTGGGGTGCCTCAGGGCTCGGTTCTTGGTCTGTTATTCTTTTCATTCTATATTCTCCCTCTATCTCTGATCCTTAAGTCCTACCAGGGAATTTCATACCACCTTTACGCATATGATATTTAGCTCTATTTCTCATTTAAACTCAATCAATTAAACAAACTGGTTGACTGCTTGTCTCAGGTGAGGGACTGGTGCAGTAACAATTACCTTTAATTGAACTCTGGAAAAAATGAGATGTTCATTGTAGCCCCCCCACCAGATCTGGACAGCAGTCCCTGTTAGTGGTTCCTCGTATGTGATTGAAAACGTGTGGTGATTGTGCTTTTCAAGCATCGGCACCTAGGCTCTGGAACAACTTGCCATAGGGTTTGCACGGTGCTGTCTTAGTGGAGTCTTTTAAGAAACAGCTCAAAATTGGTTTGATGTTTATGTAATGTTTTATACTTTGACTCTCTAGTTTTATATTCTTTCTCCTGTTTTACCTTGTTTTACTATTGTACACCGCGTTGTGACTTTTTGTCTGAGAAAGGCGCTTTATAAATAAATTACTTATTTACTTACTTCCATTGAGTGCATAAGGTTTTATTGCCTATTGTTTATATATCACTGTACTAATTACAAAATCCTAAACTGTGACTCTCCTCTAATGCCCCCCACCCTTATCCCATGTCATTCAGCTCTAGTCCCAGCCTAGTCACTGCAACATCTACAGGCTGAAGTGGGAGAAGCCGCAGCCCTTCTAGCGCCTTCAAGCCCCCAGATAAATCAACGTATAGCCAGGAAGTGGCAGGCCAGAGTGTTAGTGTATCAAGCAATCAGTATCTCTCCGCTTCTCTTCCCACACTGGCTCTGCGCAGACACCCGAGGGCATGCTTCAATGGTTTGAATTAAAGTCGCTACTGCCGTCGACACCAGCCCACTGCCCGCTTTTAGAACTGCGTGAAATGAAAAGGATGCATGCCAGCGCTGTCAGGAATGGCATCGTCTATAAATTAAAATCCCCACCAATAGCACGGAAAGGTGTTAATGGTGTGCAATAGAGAGGAGATGGCTGGGAAATAATGTGAATCCAGGCCAGTGTTTCAATGCAGTGAGTGAAATGGATGTCTAATTAAAGATTACCAGTAAGCATAAAATCGAAGTCCCATATGCGAGGTGTACAAGTGCCATGACTGTTCATGTGCATGTGAGAGCAAATTCTCATAGACCATCACTACGGTCCACAAAAACTGTCACAATTAATGACTTCACACAGTCTGGGATCAACATGCAATAAATGTGCATATTGCAGAATCCAAAAATGGTTAAACATGCTCCTAAGAGCTGTGAAACTGATATGGGAGCTATAGTGCAGAAATCAAATGATGTGCAGCCAGATACGTGTATATCGACCAGCTTCAAACTTAGCTCAGCCATTCAGATTTTAGAACCAGAACTATTTGTTTTATAATTTACATGTTAGTATTCTTTCTAAATGATTTACTATATGCAGTACCCCTAATCTCCACAAAGCCTTATTATGGGTAATGGGTCAAAAAATATTACACTGCATAAATCACAGAATTCAGATCTCCATGAATAACTTTGTCTGTAAAACTGTGGTCTAAAGTAGATTAGACTTAGAGTAGACTTAACTGGTCTCAGCATACATGTTTGTTTGAAGAGGTTTTAAAAGAAGCTTCTTTTAGCCAGTTATGCAATAACACATCCAACTCACATACATTATTCACATCACTTTTCAGTAAAGTGTCAGACTCAGGTTCTGAGTAGCCGTACAAGGGCATGTAGGATCTTCCTTTTTCTTTTTCTTTCTGGATGACACTGAACTCTCTCTAACTGCCAGTACCATTTCTCAAAATACCAACATGTTTTAAAATGACTATGCCTCACCAGCAGCATTCTTGATGAAAACAGTCATAAAAATGGTTGACAATTCCTTAATTGTCAACCATTAGATTCCTTCTTATATTAAAAATTCATTTTTTTAAAAATGGCACATTTGTCCTTCACCTATAATGTAACCACATTGGATATACATATGTTGTTATGACAGTAATGTTTTTATTTATCCTTTAATAATTTCTACAATATGCATACAGGGAAAAAGTACATACAGAGAATCAGTGAAGTTGTTACAGGGACACACTTGGAATGCTGGTTTGTATGAGTATTCAGAGACCTACTGTAAGAAAAGTCAGCAGAAGAGAGATAAGCTGACAGGTGAGAGACACCAGCACAAAAAAAGGTGTTTCTGAAAAGTGCATTTTTGGCAGGACTCGCGATGTAGAGGATTGAAAAGACTTATTTTTTGCTGAGACAAAACAAATCTTTCTGATGTAAAATTGGCCCAAAGCTTCCAGGAGGCTTTTTTCAGAAGGACGTGATTTCTGAAACAATGACCCCATGCATATGTACACAACCATCCATGTCACAAAGCAGCTGTGCCAGCTAGTCAGCAATCTGCATCTTCACTACTCCGCTAAGAGTGCCAGCACTTGTCACAGTGTAATACTAAACTCATCAACACACACACACTCACACACTCACATACATAAACAAACATGGTCCCGGACATACACCCCCCCATCAATGTGCAAATGGAAGGCATGTATGCCCATTACGAAATGCAATTGCGTTCAGGATGAAGCAGGCATGACTGATTCTCTTCCAGCCCGTTTGAGCAAAGGGACCAGGCTCTTCCTGCTAATGTATGGGACTCAAGGGGACCATAACAGGGTGCCTGAATGATTAAGCTACAACAAATGGAAGCCAGCAGAAATACTCTGCTAAATGGGCTCATAGAAAACCAGATATTCCCCCTGTTTCCTTTCCTTGCCCAACTTTCTCCCCAATTTAATTAAAACCCCTCTAGTTCAGGTCTTCCTTTTAAATTATGCCACCAAGCTGGAAGGAGACACTCAGCACTTCTGAGTCACATGAAGTCACTGTAGCCTTTCAAACTGCTGCTAATGCAACATCATGACAGCCCAACACTCTTGAAAGAGAATGTTAACTATTGCATTAGCTAACAGATGTGTGCATTGTCCAGCATTCAGCTACATAATGTGACTTTAGGATGGGCAGAGGACAGAGATTATGCTCTGGTGTTGCCAGTAATCAAACTGACTCTTTCAAAGATTGTGGCTAATGCTCAAAACAAACCATTCCCTTCCTGGTGCATCTACACCATATGAACAAAAATGTTGGTTTTAGGGTTCCAGTGAAGGGCAATCTTAATGCTTCAGTATAAGAAGACATTCTGGACAATGCCATGCTTCCATCTTGGTGGACAAAGTTTGGGGAAGAACCTTTTCTATTCCAGTATGACTGTGCCCCAGTGCACAAAACAATCTCCATAAAGACATGGTTGAATGAGTTTGGTGTAAAAGAACTTGACTGGTCCATACAGAGTCCTGACCTCAACCTCATCCAACACTTTTGGGATGAACTGGAATGGAGATTGTGAGCCAGACCTTCTCGTCCAACATCAGTGTCTGACCTCATAAATGCTCTAGACATTGAATGAGCACAAATTCCCACAGAAATTTCAAAATCTTGTGGAAAAGCTTTCAAGAAGAGTGAAAGCTGTTATAGCTGCAAAAGGAGGCCCAACTCCATATTAAAGTGTATCCATATATGTATTTGAAATCAATGTCATTGTTGGTGTAACGGTCAGACGTAACAAAGCTGTTTTTCATATAGTGTATATAAACTAAGCTACTAAATTCATTGTCATGAAAGCATGTCAAGATGTCATGAAAACCACACTATTACATGAATCTTCCCATTTAGACTATACACTGCCCTCCATAATTATTGGCACCCCTGGTTAAGATGTGTTAAAAGCCTTATTGCAGAAGCATACTCTCACACTGAAAATTGTAGAAAAATGTAACCTTCAACTTCAAGTGAATTTTAAGGGGAA
>JBBPDC010186157.1:0-15402 GCA_037974485.1 Hemigrammopetersius urotaenia
CACACACACACACACACACACACACACACACACACACACACACACACACACACACACACACACACACATACACGTATATATATATATATCAGTGCTTATAAGTGATGCGCATATTCACCAACATTATCAAAGCTCCATACTGAATCCAGTGAATACTGATTTTTTTTCACCAGGCTAACAGGTTCCCACCGGAGTACCAAAGCCCATATTCTGCACATCTACAGCTCCAGCAGCAGGCAGCGCACCCCGGAGCAGCACGGAGCCTTTGTGCATTTCTCTGTCTGGTTCAAGGGCAAACCAGGAGATTCCAACTGCGCTCAGATTCCCCCTCATTAGGTTGCAGGGCAGGGTGGCTAACGTAGCGCAGATACTATATATGTACTTCATAGCCTGCTACAGCCTGAAGTGAGATCACACACAGCAGGATGGCACATACCTTCACAGTCATTAAAACGTGCACCATTACAATACATTACATGATTTGTGGATCCAACCAAAATGTGTGAAGCTGGTGTATCTACTGTACTCAAAACGATCTACAAGGTGTTCATTTAAAGAGTGGAACAATGAACCATTTTTCCTTTTAGGCTTGTCTTTTTAGGGAACATCTGAATTCGTCTTGTTTCCAGCAACAGAGTAAAGAGCAACATATAAAAACCTACCGCACAAGAATTTTATGAATAACGAGTACAAGGGCTCTTCATATCAACAGAACACTACTGAGATCAAAATACTAAACTATCTTGATCATATATGACCTACCTATCAAGGTCAAAAATGCCCAGCATCCATTCAGCATATACACAACGATAGCCATTACATTAAAACCTTCCCAATATTGTGTGGATCCCCCAAAACAGTTCAGTCACATTAAAAGATGGACTCCACAGGACCTTTGGAGGTAATGTATTATCTCCACAAAGATATTATAGCAGATCTTGTAGGTTGTGAGGTGGGGTCTCCATTGACTGGGGCACAGACGTCCCACAGATGCTGTATTGAAACCTGGGGAATTTGGAGGCCAAATGAACACCTTGAATTCCTTGTCATGTTCTTCAAACCATTCCTAAACAATGTTTGCAGCATGACAGGGTGCATGTGGCTGAGAGAGGTCACTGCCCTTCACCATGAAGGGGTAAACCTGGTCGGCAACAATGTTTATGTAAGTGGTTCATGTCAAAGCAACATCCACCTGAATGTCCCGTTTCCAAGCAGAACATTGTCCAGAGCATCACACTGCCTTCACCATTATAGGCACTTTCAGTGATGGACATGATTCAGAGTAGATTTTGAAGTCACATATATTGCCATGACTGTGGATATACCAAATATGGTATAGTGATTTATCTCTTTGTTTGTCCTTTGCTTAAAGGGTGTTTCTTTTAACAGACATGTCCTGTGAAACATCATTGAACACCTGGGTTGCCTAGGAAGACATGACTGTTACATTATGGCACCCGGACCTTTACCCTATTAGTTTATCGTCTATCCTGGTACAGAATTAGCCCAGCTGATGGAATGGACAACTGGTTTCATGACCATAGGAGCATAAATATGAAAGTGAAAATCTGGTCATATGTGAACACACCACAGCACACAGTGTGAACAACACAAAATACTTCTTCTGCATTTAACCCATTCACCAAGGGTAGCAGGGGGCAGCTACGAACACATCGTCCGGGGAGCCATGTGTGGGGACTGTATCTTGCTCAGGGTACCTCAGAGGTGCCTAGCGCCTCACTCATGTTTCCTGCTTTCAACACATCGACTTCAAGGACAGCTCACTTGTTGTGTAATATATTCTAACCCTTGACACGTGCCACTTTAATGATACAATCAATGTTATTCACTTCACCTCAAGTAGTCAAGTCAAGTAGTCAAGTAGGTTTGCTGTCATTTCAACAACATAGACAGCAAACGAAAGAACATTCCGCTAGAACCATGGCACAACACGAAAAAATGAAAAACAGGTACCTATAAGCTTCACATTTCTGTGTTACAAGCTCTATATGTCTAGTCAAACTAGTACAACTAATGGAAATAATATCTTCTTATGAGGCAAAATTAAATGATTCTGTATTAGACCCTGCTATGTAGGGCTCCTGAGTGGAATTTTGTATCTAAGTGTCCAGGACGGACAACAGAGTGCAAAAAACAACCACAACAGCACTAGTGTGAGTAAGTAATGTTTTATGACATACTGTATTCTAGCTCCAGAGTCATTAAATGTGTAAAATTGCAAAGGAATGAAAAGACTGAGATGGCCAGCATAAAATAATAATGCAAAAATAGCTGGAAGCAGCAACAGGATTAGAAAAAAATGTACAGTATGTAATAAATACAGAGTATTTAGAGAGGCAGTCGGGGGGGTAAGCTTTTTTTGTTTATGGCAGAACAGTTTGTGTCTAGTGTGACTGGGAGAAAGGAAGAAGTTCAGTTCTCAGCATGTGTGTGTTTGTGTGTGCGTGCGTTTGTGTGTGTTATTCAGTTTGGATTTAGGAGTCTGAGGGGTTTTAATGTTATATCTGATTTTATTGCAAGGTAGATCAGATATTCAAATGATATACTAACAAAAAGTGAAGGATCACTTTTATCATCAGTTAGGAGTTTTTTCTTTGCCACTGTAGGGCGCTTTGCAAAAGAGCCAGTGCCAGCAGAATTAAACTAAATATAAGACGCTCATTAAAACTAACCGCCTGTTAGTGTTCATATCTGAAATGTTAAGCATCCTTTGGTTCACATTTTGAGCTTGCCTGAGGAAAGGAGAAAACTGATTAAAACATAAGCCTAAATAAGTGTGTTTTATCACTTAATTGATCGTATTAAAACTCCATCCCTGTTAAATACATTTGTTGTCATTATTACACTCTCAATTCAATTATGCTGAGTTTAGTTAAACTTACATATTGACAGCCAACCCCACTCCTCCATCACCACCAACCCGCCGTTTTACAATTTACAGTTCAAGAAGATGTGGTTGTGCTTCACATGACTCATGCATGTGCCAACCTTTATCCTCCAGTCAATCATGCTAAGCCCCTTTTTCTGTAGAAGAAAATGGTATTAAAACAAGCTGTAATTTTTGCCGACTACACAGTTTTACATGCCGTTAGCAAATGACTAGAAGTGGATTATGCTGGACTCCTAGTCTGTGAACACTAGCACCACCAACACTAACATTATAAAAATAAAAACTGACAAGGATGGTACCGATTTACCTTCAGCCCAACCTTTAGATTTAAACAGACTGCCTGGATTCTGCATCAAACATGTTGTGACGCAATTATTGTAGTGATGGTTCCTGGATTTGTTCTGCATTTGCTCTCATTTTTAACTCCACTGGCACAAAGAAATGATTTCCTATTACAAAAAAAGTGGCCTGTATCTGAGCTATACCTGGGCTGTTTTTTGTTTGCTCAAAATGTTGTCAGCACAACAGTGGAGCTATCTATTTTGTTGAAAATAAATTTCATTGGGAGTTTTCTATGACGCACAATAACATCATAGGCTCTGACAGAAAACCTTTCTGCTGGATCAACTCCATGGATGTGGCTTTGGGACCATGAACGCCCACAAAGTGTCGTTTTATGTCACCATTACACTGCCAATGTGTCAGGAACACGTTACCGTGGTGAGATACACTGGAAAATCAGACGGCTACAGTGCCACCAGTGAACAAACTCAAGATCTCCTACAGATAGGCCCAATGCTTAGACATGTCCTACATGGCAGCGTCAGCAACATTGTAATTTGCATTGTAATTTCCATTAGATATACAAGTTAGCCAGTAAGTTAATAGTGGTGGCCTAGTGGGTAGGATACTTGCCTCTGGACCTAGAGGTCATGGGTTTGAATCCTACCTTTAGCACACCACCACTGGGTTCCTAAGTTGCTCCAGGGAGACCGTCCCCTGTAGTTAGCGAATAGAAGTCACTTTGGATTAAAAAAAGCATCTGCTAAATACTGTAAATGTGAATATGGTGATATGGTAACTGTACATGGACATTCACAGAAATGTGAAGATTTTAGGTGCCTGTAACAGACCCTCTGGCCCAGGTCTAAACATTCGCCGTGTTCAGCTCTGCACTGACAGTGTGTTTGACTTATCCTTGATTTATGCCAAACCTGCCCTAAACACACAGCAGTGAAAGATGTGCTTTTTGCAGTGTGTGTGAACGCTGATGCAGGTCCCCGTTAGCCTGATGATGTCATTCCCAGCCAACGAGCAGCGTCGCCTGTTGCTTAGCAACGCTGTAACATGCCGTCAGGGGGGAAAAATTGACCATTTAACCTGCTGCTGCTGCACCAGCTGAATTGCACCCAGCAGTAATGGCCACTCAATTACAGAGGGCCAAACGCTAAAGAGCAAGAGGAGGAGCAGCACTGATCAGTTAGAACCACGTATGTACACCTGTACTGATGACATCTGAGTCTTTACAAACACACACACACACACACACACACACACACAAATACATACATACATAACATAGTGACACTGTGAAGTCATGCGTTAAGCAGCAACACACACCTGTCTTGTCGCATCCAACATACAGCAACATATGTCACCACAGACACCACATATTAACACACACACACACACACACACACACACACACACACACACACACACACACACACACACACACACACACCTTGCTGACAGAAGGGACAGATAGTAGACACATACCACCTGACCTGCATGCAAAACAGCTCATACACACACACGCCTACCTATCTCACTAGCCTACCTCTCAAACTCATGCATACATTTACAACCATGAGCCACTTGCATACAGTCACCACGACAACCATGCTAGCAATAAACAAACAGATACATGCTTACCTGCACCTGCGAACATGTGCGTGTGTGTGTGCATGTGTCTGTGTGTGCAGCTGTCAGCTGTCCAACGCACTCATTCTTCCTCTCTCTCTCTCTCTCTCTCTCTCTGGCTCATAAAGTGGATGTTTTTTATTTAATTCATTACCACATCGCTGGGCTGCTGCTGCCGCTGCCGCTGCCGCTGCTTTAACTCTTCAGTGCTGGAGTCGCGCACACAGGCTGAAGAGAAGGGGGGCTATTAAACTCTCTTCTTCCTCGTTCACACACTGCTGCACTCATCCTTCCCTTCCCTCGCTCTCCCCTCCTCCTCCTCTTCCTCCTCCCCTTGCTCCTCCTCCCCTCCTCCTCTCCATTTTTCCTCCCCCTTTTTTCTCCCCCTGGTTGAATCCCCAGCGATCCGGAGTGACGCGTGTTCCTTCGTTCACCAGCACACTCATGAAATGATGATACTTTCTCTCTCTTATCTTTCTTCCTCTCTCTCTCTGTCTATTTCTCTCTCTATAAAAAAAAAAAATATATATATATATATGCCTCAATTTACTGCTCTCTCTCTCCTGACCTTTGCAATATGATATCACCGGTTTCCATATAAGGGTGGCAAAGTTGCCGTGGCAACCATGGACTCCACCTGTCTCTCACCTCTCTCTCTCTCTCTCTTTTTGTCTTTGTTACCTCTTTACCTCTCTTCCTCTATTCTATCTCACACTTTCTTTCTTCTAGCTCAATGACTCTTATCTCTTATTGTCTTTCTCTTTCTCTGCCTCTCTCTTTCTCTCTTCTCCCTCATTATCTCTCTCTCATTATCTTTCATTTGGCCTTTTTTACCTCTCTCATTCTCTTTCTTTCTTCCTCTTATTATCTTTCTTTTCTGTTTCTCATTTTATTTCTTTCCTTCTCAGTCTGTCTTTCTCATTACTCTGATTTTCTCCTACTCTCTGCCCCTCTCTCTCTTCTGTCTCTCACTATCTTTCTTTTTCTCTGTCTCTTGTATCTCTCATCGTCTTTCTCTTTCTTTCTCTATGTCTCTCCTCTCCCTCATTATCTCTCTCTCTCTCTCATTCTCTCTCTCTGTGCAGGTGTAATCAGAGAAAAGGAGAGAAAAGAAAAAAGGGTGAAAGATGAAAGTTAAACAGAACATGAGGAAGAGCAAAACAGGGTTAAACAGCAGCATCTGGTGTGTGAAAGTGCCTCCAGATGGATAGATAGATGGAGGGATGAAAAGGAGATGAGTGGATTATCTTCAGTCTTTCCAGAGCAAAGATCATCACACAGCATATGCATTAACAAGCGTGTGTGTGTTTATATTCTGCTCAGCTGGGCAATAGAACCTCTGCCAACACAATCATTCAAAATTCCCAAACACACTGTAACACTGAAATTCACCAGTAAATTTAACAGACCTGTACACAACATGTGTGTGTGTGTGTGTGTGTGTGTGTGTGTGTGTGTGTGTGTGTGTGTGTGTGTGTGTGTGTGTGTGTGTGTGTAGAGCTGCCGACTTTAGTTAGCTCTGTGTCTTTTAGAGCCTAGTACCATATTAGAACAAAATTGGGGTTTGTGTACGTGTGTGTATATGTGTGAGTGAATATATGTATATATATGTGTGTGTATGTGTGTGTGTGTGTGTGTGTGTGTGTGTGTGTGTCTGTGTGTTTGTGTATATGTGTGAATGAATGTACGCGTGTGTGGGTGAATGAGGGGCCCCTTGAGAAATTCATACTCTCTCACACACACACCATAGTCTCTCACACACCTCTATAGTCTCTTACACACACAACTATAGTCTCTCACACACACTACTATAATCTGTCACATACACATGTAAGAGGAGTATAGTAATGTATGTGAGAGAGTATAGTGGTGTGTCTGAGAGAGTATAGTAGTGTATGTGAGAAAATATTAATAATTTCTCAAAGGGCCCCTCATATGTGTGTGTGTTTGAGTGTGTTTGTCTGTGTGTATATGTGTGAGTGTATGAGTGTGAGTGCGTGTGTGGAAAAGAATTCTGTAGAGCTGCTGACTTTAGCTGTGTGACTTTTAGAGCCTAGTATTATATTAGAACAAAATTAGGGCGTGTGTATTTGTGTGTATATGTGTATATGTGCGCGTGTGTATATATATTTGTGTGTGTGTATATGTTTGTGTGTGCGTGTGTGTATGTGTGTTTATGTGTGTATATATGTGTGTGTGTGTGTGTGCGTGCGCATGTGTGTGTATGTAAGTGTGCATATGTGTGTGTATATGTGTACGTACGTGTGTGTGTGTGTGTGTGTGTGTGTATGTGTCTGTATGTGTGTGTGGGTGTGTGTGTATGTGTCTGTGTTTGTATGTGTGTGTGGGTGTGTGCGGGTGTGTGTGTGTGTATGTGTTTGTATATGTGTGCGTGTGTGTGTGTGTGTATGTGTGTGTGTGTGTGTGTGTGTGTGTACCTGTTCCCGTGCGTTCCTCTCAGATGAGCCCCTCATGCTGCTGTGTGAGGGGGAGGGGGATGGAGGCAGGGAGTGCTGTGGTGTGTATTTGTTCTTCAGGTGCTCCATGAAGGCATCCCTCTTGCGCTCCATGTCGGCCTTGTGCAGGTTGCTGAGGGCCTCCAGGCTCTGGGCGGCAATGACGGTGTGCCGGTGTTCAGACGTGTGCACCAGGCCCACGTTAGAGAAGCGGCGGCCGTTCCCCAGCGTCCGGTACTCTCGGGGGTATTCCAGGTCATCAGTGGACATGATGTGACCGCCACCACGCTCGGGGTCTGCAGGAAGAGGACAAAGTAAAGGAACATGTTACAGCACTTATTCAGTCGTTTAGTACTCCAGCGATACAAACATAGCAATTCTGTTATGTAATGTAACATGCATAAAGCATTTGTTTGTTATGTTGCTTTAATACACCTAATGCAATGATGCAGCCAAGTTATGTTGCTATGCTAAACATATATAGTAGTTATTCAGTCGTGTTATGTTCCAAAGTTCTGCACATTATCAGCTAAACGTTATGTTGCTACAGTCCACACATATAGTAGTTATTTAGTCCTGTCATGTTGCTGCTATGTACACATAGTAGTTATTCAATGTTACACTGATATGTTACATACATATAGTACTTCTTCAATTGGTATGTTGCTATATACCACACATATCCTAGTTATTCATGTTGCTATGTTATGTGTATAGGGATGCACCGATTGAGCGGCCAGTGATCGGAAACGGACGATTTTTGGCCTGATCACCAACACGTATTGCCGATTTCAAACCGATCTTTTTTGGGGGGGTTATTTATTTGTTTATGTATTACATTTTATTATTTAAATTTGCAAAGAAATTTTGTTATGAAAAAAAATCTTTATATTAAAGAAAATTAGATTTTTGTTTGTATTTGCTGTAGAGCTGCCACTATCATATGTCACTATTATAAAAGTAAACAGGGAAAGTAACAACCATGTTACATTAAAAAAGTTAAAACCCATTTTTTTGTGTCGTTGTCGTGGACTACATGCAGCAGCTGTCATTTTCTGTTATCTGGGGAAAAATCGGTGCATCCCTATATGTGTGTATAGCAGTTATTCAATAATGTTATACTGCTATGTTACACATATATTACATAGTCATGTTATGTTGCTATGCTATGCAAATATGGCACTTAGCTTTACAGGTTGAAGAACAGTTGTGGACTACTTAAGCACTGATGTACGTCGCATCTGCTAAATGTCGTAAACGTAAACGTAACATAAACGTACTTATTCAGTCCTTGTGTTGCTGTCTTATAAACATGAAGCAACAGTTCAATCTTATTATGCACATATAGCATCCATTTAATCATGTTATGTTGCCAAGTTATGCACAAAAAAAATATTTAGTCATGTAGCTATGTTACATATATGGTAACTATTCAGTCATGCTATGTTGCTATTTTAAACACACATAATAACTATTCGATAGTGTTATAGTGCTATGTTACATACATAGCCTATAGTAAATGGTAAGTCATGCTATGTTGATATGGTACACAAATCATTGCAATGTGAGTGTAATGAAGCACTCATATTCAATTACTGAATATACTGCAGTGTCATGCAAGTATTTTATAACGTTGCTAAGTTAGAACATATAGCATCTACTTTACCGTACGTTGCTATGATATACACATATAATAACTGATGGTAACACTCATGAAGGGCAGTATTAATAACTCATATTCACATGGAATACCTTAATGAGGATTTCATAACAACTGATATAAATCTGCAACAGTTAAGGAAAGCTTAGCACAGGTTCTGACAACTTCTGTGTTGGAACAGGCCTTCAAAAGTGCTGCGATGCTATGGTTCACACAGTAAACTGAAATGTGTTGAAATGTTATATAACAGTTGTTTAATTGAGCCTTATTGTATGTCTGTTACACACATGGCAACTTTTTTCACATTGCTATATGACAGATAATCATTCAGCCATGCACACATTCATCTATACACACATTGAGCAATCACATGCATGTATGCACACTAGGGCTGCACAATATATCGCAAATTTACTGTCATCGCGATATCAACATGCACAATATACATATCGCAAAAAAATACATATATATGAATATAAATATTTATTGACCGAACTGCAATAAATGGTGTTTTTCTAAAGCTCTTCACGCAGTGCCACAGAGAAGAGGGCAAAAAAATCACTGGGCAGTTTCTTCATCTTCTGTGCTACTGTTATAGACCTTCCTATTCCTTTTTTTCTGGCTAAGTACTTACAATAATTTAAATTATGTTTATATTTAAATTTTAAAAAAATGTCAACAAATGCTCAATGTTTCAAATGTTTTATGGGAGGCATTAAATGATCTGTTTAAGTAAAATCTTTCAAAAAAAACATGTTGGAATGGAAGTATTGCATTTCATTTTTTTTCTGCATAGACTATCGCCATTGCAACACTCAACAACATTATCGCATATTGCCTAATTTTCCTAATATCGTGCAACCCTAATGCACACACACACACTCTCTCACACACACACACATTTAAGAGTACAATTGTTGAAAATCAGAAAAATGAAGCCATGCAGACAAACATATACACATGCATGTGCTGCAACACACATGTACACACATACATGACAATTAGTCAAGAGAGGAGAGATAAGAATAGTGACAGAAACAAACAAGAGAGGGAGAGACAGGATGAGCTGTTAGCTGAATATGTGTGAGTGTGTGTGTGTGTGTTTGTATGTGTGTGTGTGTGCCTTCTTCAGAGTTACTAATCTCAGGTTTAGGTAAAAAGAGAAGAAGCAAAATAAAAAAGTAAAAGAGCCGCGCTTCACATCAAAGCACAGAATGGAGCTGAATTTCCCTGCCAGGAAATTCCATTTCGTTTTGCCTGTTTGTCATTTGAAGTGCTGTTTATTGCTTTCTGAACATGCACAAACATACTCGCACACCCCCACCCACACACACACACATACATTACAATTGTGTAAAAGCAGAAAAAAATGTGACCAAACAAATACAAACAGCTTTCTTCGCATATCTGAGCACAAATCCAGTAAAAAAGGGTCCATTTAAACAAAGCTCTCACTCCACTCTTTCTCCATCCCTCTATCCTCCCCCTCCATCTGTCTTGCCCTCCTGGACCTTGGAGTATGCGTTATCCATCTGTAGGTCTAAGCTGTTTCGCCTATGGAACCCATTTTTGTCATATTGTGTTCTGCATTTCTGCAGCCAATAGATTTAGTCTTGTGTTCATTTTGTGCCCAAATATACTATTTAACTGATAATAAATTATGAAGTTTTTGTGTATTTCGTGTATAAGGAATGTTGCTCTACATATCTTAGATGCAAGCTGATAATCCTATACATTTAACTGACATCAAAAAACTTTCAAACATACCAGCAAGTTTGTCAATTTGTGAGTCATGTGCATTAGGACTTGACCTATACTTCGGGTCATAAATTAGAAAGTATAATTAAAAACACAATGCTAATTTCTCCTTGCACATAGAACAATTTTTGTTGTTACCACATATTACGTATTACCACATAGTTTATCCAGCATGTAGCATTTCTATAGAGACTCCTTCAGTAAAGAGTTGCCGATGTTTACAATCTGCCACTGGTGAGGCTGACATTTGTGTTAGATCTATGACTTCCAGAAGGCCTACAGTGACATTATTTCATTATTTAATTGGTCCGTGACTGTCACTTCTTAATTATGTTGTTACTAATAAGGGTTACGGTTTATCTGGAAGTCCAGCTCCTGAAGGTCTAACCAATTGGAGAGAGAGCACCAGGGAAATTTACTACAAGGGAAAACATTTATTGAATACATTTCAGGACTTAAATTTTTTTTTTTTTTTGCAACCAAAGCATAATAATAAAGTATGAGAGATTAATTACACAATTAACGTGTTTGCCTATTTAAGAAGATAATATGAAATACAAGCAAAAAAAAAAACATCATCAGATCATATGGTCTATATGGCAAAGTAAATTTGCCATCACATTATTCATGATTTCTGGGTTGCCGTTAAGAAATACAGAAGTGGTTCAGTTTCATTTCTTTTTCCCCATTGAGAAAAAAGGCTTAACCCTCCCTTCACCCTTACAAACAGACAAGTAATTTATGACCCAGTGTTAGCTGCTGTGAAACACTGACAGCACTGGGTGTCCCTTAATGACCCTCCTTAATTGCAAGCCAGACACTTGGTATTACTGTATTTGTGAGGACTTACATACTATTGCTAAGTAATTCTGCACCTACATCTAAACCTAACTCTTAACCTCAGAAACCAAAAGGGATTATTTCCACCTGAAATTGTCCAAAAAAGCTATATTTGTGGTGAAAAGGGCAAGTTTTTTTGTGAGGGTAATCAAAATGTCCCCATGCTCTCATGGTTACCTATAATTGTGTGAATATAGTCTATAAAGTGCTAAAGACACACGCACAAACACACACTCACATACACACACACACATATATATATATATATATATCTATATATGCACACACACACACAGAAGTGACTGAAGACAGGGTGCATAAAGGAGCCTGTGGTTGGCAAAGGTCAATGAAACACACGAGACTAGTCAGAGACAGACTCCGACTGGCCAGCGACGGACTAATTTGAGCAGACGGCGGATTCTGATTGGCCGGGTGCAGTTTACCTTGCTTTGGAAAGCAGGCCCCAGCGTTAGCTGAAAGAGAAACATCAACCACAGTTAATCTCATCGATCGCACTGACACACAAGCACACGCTCCTTCTTCAGCTCGCTGAAAGAGCACAAGATTCTTCTTTCATTCGTGCTTTTTTTTGTCATTTGCCAAGGAATAAAACATTGATCAGTCAATAATATGAATTAAAGATGAAAATCCCAGCCAAGGCACTGCTTCACAAGAGTTCCCGGCAGCACATTCCAGCTTGTTTAAACAAAAAGGCGACAGCAGAAAAAGCACATTTGGTGGATCTGAAAGGCAACAAAACCCAAGGTCAAAGCAATGTCTCAGAGCGAGATCATAGTCCATATGTGCATATCATGGATTTTCCAGTTGATGATATTAGTGCCAGTGGGCGAAAAGGCTCATTGGATTCTCTAAATATGCTGCATGTAATAGCATTTCTGCCTGAACTAAATACTAACATAACGTTCCTGAACATGCTCCGGTTTGAGCAGGTTGAGATGGAGCCTGGGAAGAGCAGGAAATGTCTTCTCTCAGAGCCTGAGGGCAGGATTAGAGAAACGTCTGGAGAATAACCACACTGCTCCAACTCGGCACATCACCAAAACGCTCACACATACAAACACAGGCCCACAGCGGCCTGATCTGGATCACCATATACCACTCGGACGCTTCCCCGCTGATCACGTGGCTCAGTCACCGTAAAACTGACCATCTGTAAGCGGAGATAGACCTGATTACAACAGGATATTGCCAAGGACCTGATTGCAAGAGGATATTACCAATCACCATGGTATAATGCTCTGTATTAAATGCGCCCCACAGGACATTGTGATTTCGTTTACAGTACATTTGTTTTATTACTCAGCTTCTTGGACATGAATAAATGAGTTTCTGATTGTTGCAAATCAAGCAAATATGCCCCCCCCCCCGATATGCTGGATTCCAATGTATTATTATCATGTAATAATAAGAATAAGAATAAGAATAAGAGTAATATTAACCAAATATATCTAAAAATCTGAAGTGTTGAATGGATCCTATGGAAGGGCTATTACTAGGTTGCTACTGATGTGGTTTCTGATGGTTACTTATAGTGCAGCAGTTACATTCTGGTGCCTCATTTTGTGAGACATACGTCTGGTTCTATTCACCACCACAGTGAACATTTTGCTGAGTACAGAGTGACTCACATCAAACCTACACTGAACGTCTCTGTTAACACCATAAACACTTCATTATAGGGGATTGTGGAAATGAAGAAAGTGAAAGTAACCATTTGTCATACGTGAACACACCGCTGCACACAGTGTGAACAGCACGAAATTCAACCTCTGCATTTAACCCATGAACACGGCGCCCGGGGAGCAGTGTGTGGGGGGACGGTACCTTGCTCAGGGTACCTCAGCGGTGCCTAGCGGTCTTGGGGATCGAACCCGGACTTTCTGGTCGCAGGGCGGATGCCTTAACCACTAGTCCACCCAACTGCCCCAAAGAGGAGATGAATTTAACACAGTGCCGAGAAATCTAGAATTATTGTTTATCTTCCTAAAAAAAACGAATGGCTCAAACATATGAGATTGGTCAAGATGCTCAAGGGTCTCAATAAAAACTGTGTTCCTTATTGCAGTATAATTAATATTTCAGAGGCCTGTATTGCAATAGCAATTAACAAACAATATATTGTGCGGTCCTAGTGTAACTTTAATATGCAGTGGGCCAATATAGAGAGAAGGTCACAATTATATGCATTTCCTCCAACACAGATCTTTAATCATATTATTTATAATATCTTAGAGTTGATAAAGGTTTCTCTATGAGCCGCCTCCCTTAGTGTCATTCCTCCACAGCCAGCCCAGAGCACTTACAGAATTTACAGTTCAGTGAATAGTTCACATATTATTTCAATAATGCAGCATTTAATGTGAAACCAGTTGGCAGTTTATGAAGTATGATCAGTGCTTTAAGCACATAATGGAGTAATGGAGAGCTTGAGAAGAGGCTAAATTGAGTGACCTTGTGGTTAATACTGTTAGCATTGAATGCCTTAACACACACATACACACACACACACACAACACACACACAAAAGAAACTGATGCTGAAAAGCTGTGACACTGGCCATGACACAAAATTAGTTTGATGAATAGCATTAGCACTAGAGCTAAGTGCTTTCATTAGCAAGAAAGATGTATCTCTTTCCTGTGCTGCTTTAAAATGGGTTTCTGCACCATTATGTGCTGCAAATATACAAATCATGATGAACTGTATATAATTGAAGTGCTTCGCTCAAAGCAAATTAACAATTCAGAATATGCAATCGACATTAGGGTGTCATTTGGTGGTGTTTTCCAGCCCTGGTCATTGAAGCCCTCTCTCCTGCACATTTTAGGACATACTTTCCTTCAGTACACCAATTAAGCAAAGTTTTTTCATAAATGTACTATTAAATTCACCTGGACCATAGTTGGGATTTAGTGTGGCAATGCCTCACCACTGTCTGCATGACCCTCCAAACACACTTTTTTCATTCTTATACAGCGGCAAGTTGAAATAACTTGATAAATAAGTTGAAAATGTGACTGTAAATCCACATACAGTAAATTACCATAGAGGGTAAGCATGCAATTGTACTGGATGCAAAGACGCCAATTATGCCCTCAAATCTGACTTTTTGCTTTAATGTGACTCTGATATGACGTCCTCTGAGCTATGTGAATACATATGATGGCTTAGAGATTAAACTGTTTTCCATCCAGCTTGTTCCTTGCCTTTGGAAATTCATGTGAATGTGTTTTCCTTTTGACTCTCTCCTGATTGTGTGACTAATCAGAACTACTGGTATTTTTTAGCTACATTTTAATTATGGAATGTAATTGTACTATATTTCTTTTTTTTTTTGGTTGCATTTTTTTCCTCCCAGATGGATGAGCTACCCCCATAACCTCCTGCCCCCCCCTGTAGTTTGTGGACACTCTCCACATGATTTAGTTCTGGTGCCAAGCCTGGGGCAGATGTTTATCACCTCAAAGGAGTTAAGCTCTCAAATGTTGCTGTCTATCGTCACTATTTTGGCCAGAAAATCCCCAACATCCCCAATGGCTGGTTCCATTATTTTAGACCAGGATCAAGAGGGAAATTCTTTTTTTTTAATCCAAACCACAGTAATAAAAAACAGCACTCCTCCAGAGCCTCACTGTAGCATATACACATCCCATTCAGGGGAAATGTGAATGTAAATATTGATCTTGTGTGTTCAAAATGTATGTGAAATATATTATAAATGTACTAATATGTTTGTATTACCCTTCACATGCATTGTTCTTACACACACACACACACACACACACACACACACACACACACACACACACACACACACACACACACACACACAC
>JBBPDC010186203.1:0-15394 GCA_037974485.1 Hemigrammopetersius urotaenia
AAATCCCCCCACCGAACAGAGGGAGCTGGGTCTGTACTACGCAAGCTGTGATGAATTTCACCTTGATATTTCAGTGATTTGTCCGGTTCACGCACGTTTTAAACTTGTCTCGGTCTCTCTGGGGGGGGGTGTAGCAATGTTTAGGTGAGTGGTATGTGTCAAATTGTGTCACATTCACATCAAAGCCAAGACTCAAGCAGAGCATATTGGTGCCTCTTTATCCCCAGGTAAACCACACAAATACAAACACACATGCACACACACAGCCATCAACATGATATAAAAGAAACCGTGACTAAGCCGCTGCCTTCTGTAGCTCCTTGATCCAGTTCTGATGGCCATGTGCCCACTGTAGATGCTTTTGGCAATGGACAGGAGTCATACGCCATCTGACTGGTCTGTAGCAACGCTCCATATATCCCATATGCACCAATATGTACTGCATTGTGTTCTGAAACCTTTCTGTCATAGCCTGCATTCACTTTTTCAGCAATTTGTGCTGCAGCAGGTGTTCTGTGGGATTGGACCAGATTGCCTAGCCTTCAACGTGCATCAATGACCATGTTGTTGGTTCTCTGGATACCCTTTCTTGGACCACTTTTGGTACTACCCATTGCATACCAGGAACATCCCACAAGTTTTGGAAATGCCCTAACCCAGTCACCTAGCCATCACTGTTTACTTGCTAATTAATATTTCTCACCCCTAGACATGGGTCATGTTCACCTATCAGTGGTTTAATCTTGTGGCTGCTCTATGTATTTGGAAAGTGGAGAAAAAATGGACAGCAAGTGTAGATACATGGTAGGGGTACATTATCAAGTGGTTTGGAAGTGTACACACCACTTTAACAGACATGCTAAAATTCACAATTTGCTTGAACTGCAATGTACTTCTCAGACAGCAGATTTTTATTGGTCTCTCAAGAAACATTTCAGACAGTTCTAGAGGGTTGCCATTTTTCCTGCTTCATTAATTCAGCAAATGAATTGTCTTGTGCTTGCAGTTCCATGTGAGAAGAACAGGAGAAAGATGATGGTGAAACGAATGAACCGTTATGATGAGAGCATAGACATGTACACAGAATTCTTTAAGCCCTTTGAGCTCACCGCATTTGATGACACATACTGTATTGCTATGACAAATTCTGCAAGGTCAGTTTCATACTGTTCATTAACACATTATCACATCTTGTCATTTTGTTTGTTTATTCACCTTCATTTAATCTATACATTCTAATTTCTTCTCTTTTCTTGGATATTTAAATATAAAGCTTTTATAGTTTTACTGACATTTTGGTAAATTATTCTGAAACCTTACGTGTGGCTGAAAAACTCAATTTCAATTCAGAGCTGAATAGAGATATATCGATTAATTGATTATTAGTTAAATTTTATTAGACACTGTTCCCTGATTTTTTGGGGGTTTTGTGTGTTTCCATCATTTTTTGTGGATTTTGTTCATTATTTTTGTTTTAGAGAGTTCATGCCAAAGAGTGTTGGATTGGATCCCAGCCCTTTCACAGTGCGTAAACCAGAAGAAACTGGGAAGTCGGTTTTGGGGTGAGTATGTGCTTTAATATATCTAGTAATAATAAGGAATATTAAACTAGATAGACATAATTTTTTTGCTCCAGTACTCTAATGAGCACCTACATGAATTAACAGGTACGCACCATAATTAAACATTTTCTCTGTGTCTCGGTCATAGTTGGGACGGTGGGAGGTGGTGTTTGTGGTGTATGCTTGTGCGCTGAGGTCTGAGTCTCTGTGTGGTTCCTGGGGTGGGTGGGGCTTAGTTTGTGTGCACCGTGGTCCAGGCTGGCGAGATGTCTGTGCTGGGGTCTATGTCTCTACGTGATTCCAGGGGGTTATGCGTGCAGTAAGAAGTCCCATATTAGGTACACATTTGTGCTGTGAGGACTGAAAAGTGGTGCGCATTTTGCATACCACTGACGTCTAATCGGGCTTGCATACCATTTATGCCAATCCCTGTATATAGACATTTGGCTTTTGTAATTGCTGAGACATTTTTGTTTAAATTGAAATGCATTTAATATAATATAACTTATATCAAAAGTAAACCTGCATGTCTGATATTTCTGTCTTTACAAGCTGAGGGAGCTGAAGCTTGGGTGGCGGTAGCTCAGTGGGTGGCGGTAGCTCAGTGGGTAGGATACTTGCCTCCGGACCAAGAGGTCACAGGTTCGAATCCTACCTCCAGCATACCACCACTGGGTCCCTGAGCAAGACCCTTAACCCCAAGTTGCTCCAGGGAGACCGTCCCCTGTAGTTACGGAATGGAAGTCGCTTTGGATAAAAGCGTCTGATAAATGCCATAAATGTAAATGTAAGCTCACTTATGAATAGAACACAGTGATTAAAAGCAGGAAAAAGTAAAATAAAAGGAAGGTAGCTTCATATAAATTTGTATTTCCATCTTAAGCTCTGCACCATTTCCAGTGAAAAAAGAGGTTAAAAAGTTTAGAAGTTGAACAAAAATATCTTTGTGGGATAAGTACTGTGGCAAGTATTTGTCACAACTTAATAGTGTTTTAGTGCTTTAGCTTAATAGTGGTTAGGGCATTCGCCCTGCGATCAGTAAGTCATGGGTTCGATTCTCTGAACACCTCTGAGATACCCTTGAGCAAAGGTACCATCCCCACACACTGCTCCCTGGGCATTGTGTTTCTGGCTGCTCGCTGCTTCATTGGTGAATGGGTTAATTGCAAAGGAGGAATTTTGTGTTGTTCACAAAATGTGTGCTGTGGTTCACATATGACAGCATGGTCACTTTACACTAATTTATAGTTTTACACAGCTACAGTTATACACTAAGCCAAGAAGGTTGACTCTGCTCAGTATAGCTTCATCAAAATATATATTTTCAGCAGATGATCTGCTACCCTTTGATAAAATAATTGTAGTCTCTAGAGTTTTAGTGACTTGTCATTTCAATGTTTTTGCCCCACTTCCTGATGCCCCTTTTTTCTCTGATACAGTACGCTTAGAAGCCTAGTTTTGCTTTTCAAATGTGATTATGTGCCTGAGTTATCAGACAACCAATGCATATTAATTATACTGTTACATATTTTGATATATCAATGGTTTAATGTCTTTGATACAATATCAAAATTTTTACATCCTACGTTTGTAGGAAATACAGTTGCATAACATGCAAACATGGTAGATGTAGTTGTGTGTCCAAATGTATTTCAGTTCAATACAGTTTTCAGATTGATAAATAATATGACCTGATGAGTTACTTCTCTTGAAATTTGTCTGAGGACACCAAGGAAGCCTTAATGTGTTCTTGAACTATTTTTCTGTTTTGAAATAGAAATTCCGTCATAACATGTGGTTACAGCAATGAACAAATTTCTGTACATCCTTTCCTTCCATGTGATGAGTAAATCTCCCCAGACTCTGAGGATTTTTCCACGTGCCTAACCCAGCACCACAAGAGACAACAGGCTGATTCTGTCACTAGTCAATCCTGTTAATGCCACTAATGCAGTTAGCATGGATAGCTACCCAGGAATACACGAGGGATGTGGTAGCTAGTTGTACAGACTAGATACCTAGATGCACACAGAGATTATAATGACAGGAAACTGATGAACAAGGATTACATTTATCATTTGTAAGCATGGCTAGAATGTGTTCTAAAAGTAGATTTGTAGATTTTTATCTGGGTCTACAGACCTCTTGGACAGCAGTGAAAATTAAGGAAAAAAGTGCATCCCACGTAGTTCTGTTGTGTTTACACAAATTATTAATATTAATACCATTCGGATGACACAGTTAAACCAAAATACTAGAGGCTTTAGAAGTCATGCAGTCTATCTTATGTTATTACAAGCTATTGGTAAAGCTGGTAGGGATTTTTTTTCTCCCATAAAACCGTTGTGTTGATTCTCTATGAAAGTTTTGTTTTAATCTATAAATCCAGATTTTTTAAGAATATGATTTAATACTAAGGTTAAAATAGTATCTGAGTCGCATTAGCCACTCATGTGGCTCCTCTACAGGTTGAATCAATGGTGTCAGTGGCGATGCAAGGTTGAAGGTAGTTAAAAACCCTGGTGTCATATATAGCAGTGATTGGAGAGAGGAATAAGACACTGATTAGATACAAAAAATCCATTGTTGACAGAAACGGGATACACATTTCCAAAACTAAGAAAATGCAAAATATGTGGTGATGTGCTTCTCTGAATAACCATGGGGGTCAGGCATGGCCCTATCTATTTTGGCCCAGGAATCCAGTCTGTTAATTGTACCACAACCGGGAGAGCCCTGTGCAGATGGGCCAAATTACGCGTAGCCTAAATAATCAGCTGGCGACAGCTAAGACAGCGGAATGTTTATCCAAAAGTTAGGACAGTTTATTTAAGAGGTTAGGGTATTTCTGTAATACACTTTTCTTAATTTAAGTTAGGATAGGAAATTTGACTTGGGAACAGTTGTTCTGTAATGACTTTTTTCCTAACTAAGATCCTAAACTGCCAATACCATGGTTACCACACAGTTAAGATAGGATTTTCAAGTTAGGAAGTTTCTGTAATACCGCCCCAGATGGTCATCTTGGATACAAAACAGGTAAAGAATCTGGTAACATTTTAGTTCTGAATTACATGAACTTCCAGACTGTTCTGTGCTTAGGTCCCCATGTTTGAGAGTATGGATTGGAGGATATTGTCATCAACTGTATCAAAGGCTGCTGATAGAAGCAGAAGTATAAGAACTGAGGACTGAGCTGCCGCTCTGGCCATTTTAAAGCTGTTTGAAAATGACCGTTTTGATGCGACTGGCTAACAACAGGGTTGAGGGAAGGTGTTTTGTTCAGAAACATTACCTGAGCCAGTTTGAAGCTTTTAGGAAATGTTTGGTGGGAAAACATGGTCTTGGTGCTTATATTCTAGATTAGTGATTATCAACCCAGTCCTAGATGAGCCCTAGATAAATGTGCAAAAAAAAAACTAGCTGAACAAGCGCTTTGCTCATAAGATTGGACACCCCTGTTCTAACTTGTTAATGTGGGTGCTGAAATTAAAAGCAAGGTGTTGTTGATCACACCACGCAGAAGCAGTGTTAGTGAAACTACCAATGTCTGTAAACACACACACACACACACACACACACACACACACACACACATGTTTTGAATTGTGTAAATATTTAAGCTGCTGTGCTGCACCTGACTGTTGTTTTTCAGGTGTGAAACGGCAATACATGGTCTGTGTTCACTATTTACTCTAGGCCCACTTACTCAGGAACTGTGTGGGATAGGGTGCCAGACTGCTCTGCTATCATTATAAACATGTGGAATGACTGCAGTATTCTGCCTATTTAGCAGGATGATATGTGACTTATATGACTCACTGAGGTGTGCATCTCACCCATAGAGGAATTGCATTGCACTGAACAGAAAATGCATTAAAATCACTGACAGGTGACGTGAATAACATTGATTGTTTCATTAAATGGAGCATGTGAAGGGCTGGAAAATATAAGGCAGCAAACCAACTGTCATTCTGGTCAGAGTACTCATGCTGACCTGTATTCACCTTCAAAAGCATGTTAGCATTGCAGCTGAACCATGAAGCAATGGAAGAAAGTGGTCTGGTCTGAAGAACGGACAGATGTATCACTTATCTGGGGGAAAAGATGAAGAACATGAGTTTGATTAACATGACAAGCAATTCAGGGTGTTGATGTGGCCTTCAAAATTTCCAGATCTCAATCCAATCGAGCATTTGTGGGATGTTCTGGACAAACTAGTTGGATCAATGCAGGTCTGAACTTGCAACTGAAGGATCTAAAGAATTTACTCTTTAGAAGTCTATGTGCAATATACCACACTAAACCTTCAGGGGTCATGTGTAGTCCGAGGAATTTTGGTGGTACGAGGGGGACCTCACAATATTGGACAACCTGCCTTTTGATCCCCACATAACTACTTGAATACATTCACATACAGTATGGCACACAGAGCTTCAGCTAGGAGTCAGTGATTGCCTTTTTAGAAGATGTCAGCTTGATAACTTTATCGCTGTTACTATGTGATGAATCCATATTTTTTACTTTTGTCATTTTTCGTAGTGTTTAATTAACAGCATTCAGGATGAGGATGTATTTTGCTTTTATCCAAAAAGAGTTTTGTTTGGAAACAAAAAATAGGTAATTATTTTGGCCAGAATTGGACTACATAATGTGTTTAACATTACTATAATTCATTATAATTAATTTTAAAACCAGTGCAGCTGGGTCCTCAGCTCTGTGTATCAAATACATTTGTAAACTACATTACGTTTCTGCCTCTGCTTCTACAGTAACAAGTCTAATAAGGAGGAGGCGGTACTGCAGCGTAAGACAGCAGCAAGTGCTCCTCCTCCACCCAGTGAGGAACAGATTTCCAGTAGCTCTGAGGATGACTCAGAAGAAGATCGCGAAGATGATGCCACCGCCTCTCAGCGCTCAACGCCAATCAAACTCGCAGAGTCAGGGGACAATGTCCGCACACAGGAGGTAAGGGTGTTCCCCCATTAGCCAGCTGCTTACAAATAAATGTCAGACAGCAGCAGTGAGCTGCCTGTTCAGCTCTACATAGTGTATCAATCAGTGATCAGTTACCCATCTGAAATAAACAAAGCACCAGTCACCTAGTCCCTAACCCTCTAGGACCATCTACTTCTACTTAAGCTTACTTCTTTACCCACCTTCCTCTGGCACAACTCTCTTATACAAATATACTGTGACACTTTTTCCCCTCTGTCTGTCTTTCTCACTTTCTCGCTGGGAGTACACATCCCCCATGTGTGACTCAAGGTTTTTTGTCATGTTGCCATGCCAACAAGGCTATCTGGTTTTGTTTTCTTGGAAAGACAGCAAGGCAGGAATGAAATGAAAAAAAAAAAGGAATATTTTAATGAAGCATGCATGCATTACCTTTCCTCTCCTTTCTGCTTGTTTTTGGTTCTTTTATGGTTAATGCTAGTTGTCATTCACACCATTGGGTTTGATATGTATTGGCTTAGTTTGATTCAGCACTATGATTCTGACCATAGTCAATATGTCAATGGCGTTTTTAGTGCACATGCATTTGTGTGTAGTTGTCTGTGAATTAGTGCAGTAATTAGGATTATAGTCTCTCAGTGTTTTGCATGCTTTCCCCACATGTTTTTATTTGCCTGCTGGGATAAATACAGGCCCGTGCTGAGCCACAACTCTTCATCTTCTATCTGCTTCTGCTGTAGACCCAATTGATACAGAGGTGGAACTGGAGACACACTCTTAAGTTCCCATGGTGCTGAACACAATAATATGCAATCTATAGGTTGACAGTATAATTGGGTTGTGAGGATGTAGAGATGGTGGATGAGTGTTTATTATATTGCTCAGTATATTGTTCATTATGTCGGTTTATATATATATTGTTGTGTTTTTATGACGATGTGCTTGAGAGACACAATTGACTGGAACCAAATTCCTTGTATGTGTTTGCTCACATACTTGGCCAATAAACACGATTCTGATTCTGAGTTGGGGCCATTGGCACAGCTCGCCTACAAGACTGTGTTGAGAAGACTTTTGAGTCATGGTCTTTGCTCTGTCCACTGGATTTTGTGTATGCAGTTGACAAAGGTTTGAAGTAGTGCTGGGCCATTAACGGCGTTAACGCGAGACTCTTATCGCGCGATAAAAAAAATATCGCCGTTAATCTATTCACAAAGTTGGGTTGGGAGCTGGGTCTGTACTACGCAAGCTATGATGACTTTCACCTTCATATTTTAGTGCTGATTTACTGTCTCTCTCTGTCTGTCTGTCTCTCTTTCTCTCTCTGGTTCGTGACTTTTCCGGATCGCGCCCGTTTTAAACCTGTCTCGCTCTCTCTGTTGCCCCAATTACAGGAGTTGCCCCAACTCCTGTAATAAATAGGTTAAATAAGATAAATGTTCCTTGGTTATTAGCTGATAATGATCATATAAACCATACTTGCTTATGAATAGCTATATTTGTGTTCAAATATTCTAGCAAGAAAATATTTTAGATAATAATGAGTAACTTTTTTACTTAAACATTTTGACAATGACTTCCATTTTGTTTAAGGAAAGCTTGCTGCTATAATTTTGGATTGTATTGATCAATTTAAATGTATTTTGGCTCTTTAAAACACTAGTACTGCAATTATTATGCTTTTCTTATTCTATAAGAAAAGTTCAGAACATAACTTGCTTTAAGGCCAAACAGTATGGAGTCAGTTTTTTTAACTGCTTCTGGAAGGGTGTCTAGGCTTAAGTCGTAACAAAGTTGTAGCTTGATTAACAACATTGTTCCATAAAAGAAGTAAATGTTTTACTTTCTCAAAATGTGTTTCTATTCTCAAATATAATTAACAGAAAAGTGTTATCAGATTTCCCTAAATACAACTGGCATACCTCATCATAATCTGAAGGGCTGTTTACTACATTAATAACACCAACACCAACAATGTTTTAACACTACATTTTTAAAATCGGTCTATTGTTTTTTCATTCTGTAATTTCATTCAGGTTCAGTGTAAGGGCTGCAAAAGCTGAATGGCCCAAGTACCTTCCCTCAGTGCCTTACAATATTCACTGCCTGTGATCATGGCTTTAATGACGGTCAGAAGATGATGGCTCTGTGTGCACAGCTCACCAGATGCACTTACATGACCCTCTCTATGTAGATCCTGCACTTGGTTGCCCTTAGCGTTACACTGCAATGTTTCTTTGCCTTAATGCTGTCTGTGCTGTCTTTGTTTATTTTTTCCATGTGATCAGAGAGGATAGGTCCTTATAATGCTGGTTGTTGGTATTTTGTCTGAGTAGGTTCATTTTGAGTGTGCACAGACTGGCAGAGAGAAGGAGAACGATCAAAGGCTGATAATACACCTGCCAAACCTTGGCGTCTCCCGACACCAGCGCTGACGCAAACCAAGCCCAATAAAAGCGTCAGCTAGCATCTCCCCCTGAAAGAGCCCTGATTGTTTTTTGCCTTGACCCGTTGCCATGGTGAAGAAATGGAATGTGTGTCACAGTTGCTGTTGCCCAGGTGCTGGGCAGTTATCAAAGCCCCAGCTGCCTAGTGCCCATCCCACTGAATTTGCATACACACAGATGCACAACATGCGAGCCAGTGAAGCTGACTGGAGTTCCCTGGGGATTGTGCAAAAAGTATTTGCTGTCTTCTGTAGTTTAAAGAGGATTGTATTTTTTATGTAATTAGTATATACATAATACCTGAAAAGTAATGTCATTTCCATCCCCCTACAAACAACATGCTGAAATGTGTATACAAATGTTTTGGTTGTCAAAAGGTTCACTGAACAATTAACTCTATTTTGTGGAGATAAAGCTGTTCTGTGGAGAGGAATGGGAGATCATGCCTCTCCACAAAAAAATTAAATCAAGCTGTTAAGTAGAACTTGCCGTAAAACACTCCTGTGTTGGAAAATCATGAAAGACGACATGTGATTTTTCCCCAGTATGTTAAATTCAGCAAATTGTGCAGAAGTGAGTTCTCTGTCAAAATTTGACCAGGTGCACCCAAACGTTTGCATATGACTACAGGACTGCTAAACATTTGTAACGACTTCGCTGAAGATATCATCATTTACAAGAGTTATACATCCAAAATAATAATTTATCATACGGTGAAGCTGTGTTATTCTCTTGTGTTATGTCATTCCTTTGGGTCTTATTGTTAACAGCAGTTCATAAGTATCTTAATATCAAGATTAATGCCTTAGACTCCATCATTATGTCTAATTAATGCATCCATCTTTTGTAGACTTCTGCCTTTCTGCAACAGCATGGTCTCATTTATTATGTTTGAGATGTTAGAGCCTGGAGCTGAGTGTAAAAATGCATAATGTAAGCTCACGTGTTGTGCACACATGCATCTGTGCATGTCTCGTGCCGTGTCTGGCAGACCAAATGCCGCATTGGATTGACTTGGCGACAAAAGAAAAGCCACAACTGATAAAATATTTAAAAATTAGGCTCATTAAGTTACATTACTTGTACAGTAATTACATAATGTTTTGATCCCTGCTTTTTGTGTGAGTGATTACACATGCACATGCAGTTATGTCTGGTGATGTGATCTGTGCTACCTATGTTATTAGGGAACATTTACATGAACTTTTTAGCTCTTTAGACTGCAGCCTTTTATTGTTGTTCATCTCTGCAGGGATAATTTTATTCTCTCTCTATAGCTGAATTAAATTGAATGTAATTAACCGGTTTTACATACAGTAGTTAGCTATATACCACAGTGTGCCGAATATTCAATCCTTTGTTGAAATCCTTCCTTAAAATTTGATTCCTGACAGATAACATTGTCATTCTTACAAATCCCTGACAGGTGAACTGAATGTGTGCAGAGATTAATTTGTTTGCCATTCTGCTAAATCGTAGCACAGTGTTTCTCTTTAAGCTGGTCATGTAACCTTCAGTGTTGAGCCAGACCTGTTATGTAGTGTTGTGCTAAATTTTGAACTTCAAATTATATTGATTATAAATATACATTATTATATCAGAGCCTAATTAATGATTTTGCCAGCTATAAAACTCATATAACCTTTACATAAATTCCTTTTGATGCAGGAGCAGCAGCATCAGCAGCACCCAGCAAGAGAGACATATGGGCTGAACCTGTCTGCTTTGCCCAGAGAGGAGGACTTTCTCATATACCACAGGCCAGTATAGTAGAATTGTCTGTTATTATACATCTTGTATCTCTGTAAAATATCTTTTAGCAATTACCAGCCCTGAGTCATCTTTAGAATCGTAGCTTTATATGATTAGGTTTGTAAGATTGTGCATGCACATGCGTGCACACTATGAGAAGCACTGCATAGAGCTGCAGAGCTAGGCACATGATGTGTATTGATGAAATCATTTACCACTGCTCTTAGAAACACTCTCAAATTGTAACAATTATATGCAATAATTTCCATACTAGTAGCAGCTGCTTTATAATAACATACTGAAATAATTCAAATTATAGAAACTTTTCAGTGAAGTACAAATCGGTCGAAACTAGCCCAGTTTTAATTGTCTTTGTGATAGATTTGCATATACAGTAAAGCCCCACTTTAACGCGGATCAGCAGTCATGTTTTCAGTCCAACACAGAATTTTTCTGAGAACTGAAATTATAATTGTTTGCTAAAACCCCCGCACTAATGCTGAAATTGCAGAAATCACAATTTTTTACTTTTGTGACATCCGGGCCTCATTCACCACGGCCCTAGTCCTCGCACTGGGTTGCTAAGCACCGCGCCCAAACATAAACAACCCAGCAGGAGGACGGGGGGTGTGGCAGACGAGGCCCGGATGTCACAGCTTTTATGGTGGCAATGTCTACATTTTCATACATTTAAGTGCTAAATTATTAAGAAAAATATAATTTACTGATTTTGTAACATAAATAATGTAAATTCTGCCACGTTTCCATATAAAATATAACGATACATTTTTTTTGGCACATTGGAGAGAAACTCCCAGCTGTATGCCCAGTTTGATTAAATTGCATGTTTTGTTCATTCTCTACAAAGAACAAACTTAAATATGCCATTTTCTGTTCACTTACATGCAAGACTCCTGTTTAACATGTTTAAGGAAAAATACCAAGTGTGCCTTTTACAGAAAAATAAACAGTAAATGCCTGTTAAATGCCATAAAAAAATTATGCTTTGTGTAGCAAGGTGTGTACTTCTTTTTAGGTACACAGAACTTTGAATTTGAACATATACTGTGCTTTTGTACACTGTGCTGGGCATTGCAGTTACTTAATGTTTATATACAATGAATTACACATCTTTTTCTTCTTTGTCTTTTTATCTTCCTGTGCTGATTTTGTAGTTGGAGCAGCAGGGTTTTGGGTTTCTCAGAATGTTTTGATTAGCATGCGTACAGGCTACCCTCACTGTCTGTCCCCCAGCTGTCACTTTACCACATCCTGTGTGTTATCACAGGCATCAGTGACTGGACACTCACTTCCTTTGTTCACATACACATACATGCTTCTTTTGCAGGGTGAAGATGAGTTCACATCATGCCCTCCAGCAAACCCTCAGTTTCCTATACTCCCTTATTTTTTGTCACCTCTATTCCCTGGGCATCCTTAAAGCCTCTGTAGGTTTATCATAATGCTAAAATACCTCTTTCTTTGTTCTGACCCTTTTTTTTTTTTTTAAAGACATCATGTAATCTGGGGATTAAGCCTACTCTAAAGCATATTACTGTCATCTGTATTCTGTCCTTGGGTGCTCAAATAATGCCACAGATGCATCAAGGCCACCCTTTTCACATGCGCTGTGCTTGGAGATGCTTTGTGTGTGGAAGCTTCTACTTCTGTCACATGCAAGGCTAGCCATGTGCTCTCTTTTGACAATATTAGTTGTGCATCCTACAGTGTATGAAGAGAACAATGTTCATAGTCATATTTGTGTTAGTACACTTTGTCCACACAGGCATTAGCACTGTGTTTGTCTTTGCCCTTTATGGAGCATTAGTCAGGCTATTATTATATTTGTTATAAGTGTAATTGTCTGTATCCTGTCATGTGCTATGAAATATTGTATAGCATATTTGGTGCCAGTTTTAGCACTGCAATTATATAATGATGGGTTTGTTTGAATGTGTGCCACCCTATTCATACAGGTTTGCCCACTTAGGCCAAAACCAACACAAAGTGGACAGAAGAGACCAATCCACAGATTCCCAAAGGATTCTGGAAAATGTCATCAATATGTGAGTGTCACTTTAACCAGGGGTGACCAAACCTGGTCCTGGAGGGTCAGTGTCCAGCATAGTTTGAAATTTCCCCACATCAAACACTCACTAAAATAAGCAATTAACAGGTGAGTTGAATCAGGTGTGTTTGCGCAGGGAGATCACCAAACTGTGCTGGACACCAGTCCACTAGGACTGGATTTGTTTGCTCTTGACATAAACATAGACATAATCACTGTCTGATCAAAATCTTGCGTATCTAAAACATTATCAGAATAACTTCCTAGGAGAAAACCTCTATGTTAAGATAACATTACTTGATATGTTGCATTTATATATCAATTCACTTACTGTTATACTATGTACATTCATGGGCACCAAATTCTTATACAGAAGAATATCTTCGATATTGAAACTTGACAGGAGAACAATTTTTTTGTACTATTTTCTGTTGAAATAGTACAAGTAACACAGCAAAATAGAGATGCAAGGTTTTGTTACAATAGCGAGTATACTAATGTATTTTCATTTTGCTCTGTTGGGCCAAAGCTTGATAAATGAGTCTTTAACAAAGGCAGTGCAGCCACGTTATTCACCAGCAGATTTCATATCTGAACCCTATTAATTAATAGCTTTTCCACTTTACAGCCCACGCAAGAGCCTTGGGCCTATATTTTTTATACAAAAGACTTTCATCACATTTGTTCAGCTATCACCAACCACACATCCATAAAGCACTCATTGCCCTTTTTGTTGATAACACATAACTAACTGTCAAATGTGCTTGGCTGTCTATTTACTCTACAGTAATAATTTTGAACATTGAAATGTGCAATTGGTCGTTTGTTTTTATATAACATATGCTCTAAAGCAGGGGTGCTCCAGTCTGGGGTCAGGCCAGCATAGTTTGGATATATCTTTTGTCAAATACTCCCAATAAACTTACCAATTAACAGGTTGAGAGAAAATGTAAAGAAGGTGATAGATGGGACTAAGGATGTTTTACTCCTGAACAGGTCAAGAAATGGAATGCAGTGAAACTGATTTCACAATTTGCAGTTTTAAAGTGCATGAAACACTGGGCAAGAATGACCTAAATCTACTGTAGGTCGGTCTGTTCTACAGCCACAATGGTCTTCCTACATGTCCATGTTTTTAATAAAAAATGTGGCTTCCAACTGAAAGCAAGTAGTAGCCTTAAAGATTTTATTAAGAATGCGATGCATTAGGCCCCATGAACTAATAACACAGTTCCGAAATGCATGAGTATGTCAGATCAAATTGACAGTTCATCTCCCCTGCAACCCCAGTGTCGGTGGCATCACATCTAATGAGAGCCTCCCTCGCAGGAAACTAGACCTCTTAACCTCACTTGAGTGGTATTAGAATGTTGTAGCTGCTCCAAATAGCAGAAAATGCAGATGTAAACTGTGTGCAGTTTTGAGATGATGATTTTCTGTCTAAAAATTATGGCACAAGCAGTTTGAAATTTGTTAGCAGTTGGAAAAGATTGCACATGCAGTTGGATGACAATTACATTTTCATATGGATGATGTTTTGTATGAGGATCTTAAACCGTTTAGTATGATAAATACACAGAATAAAGAAAACTGCCAGGGGCAAACACTTTCTCACAGAACAGTAGGAATATTTTAAGAAAGTTTTAAACCCCCAGAAGCTCAGCGCAGATCAAAAGCGTTCCAGTTAGGTTTCAAAAGCGATCATATCAGTTATGCTATTTGTAAGGACTGTATTTGATACTTTTGAGTCATCACAAAATAGAATAATATGTGGAATAATACAATAGCTGTATCTAAAACATTGTAATGTTTAATTCATTTTAGCTGGGGAAACTGGAAACAAAATATTAACCATTTGCCAGCATGTGAGTAGTGTGTGTTTTGGCTGATAAAGCTGTTGACAGAGCTGTTGTGATGTGTAGTTGGAAAAGGCATGGTAGGTTTCGATGGACACATGCACTTATAGGAAGTATTTTATTTCTGTACCTGCTTTCTCTTCCATAACTTGTTAGTTGTTGTGTATTCATTCTATACATACATTATTTTTTATTATTTATGATATATATGATAATTATATATAATTACCTTTATATATAAATGGAGGGTTTCATTTTCACTCATTTAACAGCCACTTTCTCAGAAATATAAATAAATGCAATTTGTAGGATTGCAATTACTGACTGTGCGAAATGGCATGCAGAGTCTAAAGTTTTCATGGCGATTATGTGGGGAAAAAAACACTCCAGGGTTGTTGTGAATGTGCCTCTAATGAGTGATGTTCAATAACAGACTCATGTGGTATGCAGCCATAATGCAAGACTATACTTACTACAAATTCTATGGTGCAGGTCTAATGGATAGCACCTTACAATTGTAAAATAATCATTCAAAATGTTACAATTCTAAGTTGACGCTTGTTTAATTGAGTAAATCTGCTGGGTCGGACTGTTTTAAAAGTAATTTTAATAACTTAAGAAGCTTATATATGAATTTACTGTCTTTGAATGAATTTATACAGACCCATTTTGTTCGTGTGTTCGTGTGTGTGTGTGTGTGTGTGTGTGTGTGTGTGTGTGTGTGTGTGTGTGTGTGTGTGTGTGTGTGTGTGT
>JBBPDC010186213.1:0-15394 GCA_037974485.1 Hemigrammopetersius urotaenia
ATGGAGTCCTGCCTGACAGCGTGCTCAGTCCCAAGAGGTAAATCAGAGTGTGGGCCCAGCAGCCCGCATTCTGACAGTTTCTTATTTTTGCCATGGCTATATTTATGCTGTATAAATGATCTATACACTCATTGACACTCGTGTTAACGTATTAAAGAGTGAAAAATCATCCGACTTCCCCTTACCCCCATTTGCTCCGGGAACACCTCTCACTCTTCGGACTTTACACTGGATAATGGAAGGTTGCTTTGAGTGTTAGTGAAGTCACGATTTGATGCTAGATGACAAATGCCACTCCAACACACGTGAAAAGGTATTGGAACTGTAGTTACACTGCTCCATAGCCCAGTGCTGGGGCCTTAATCCCCTCCATCCAACACCTGGCACAGGTCAAAGGTCTAAGGAGTGTCACCTGTGTCAGCAATGGTTGCAAGCAGCTGAATCAACTTGCAGGATTGTCTGGAGACCTTTAGACATACATAGGGCTGCATTGCAGACACATTCAATATTTTCACCCTTGAACGCCAGCATCTGGTTTAAACCAGTTTTGTTTTGGACTAAAGTCCCTTGGACAGTCAAACATGACCGTTACTGGCTATCTATCTGCACGACAGACATGACAACACAACTGAAAAGAAGCTGGTGCTTTTCCCTTTGGCTCAATTAAAATGACACAGAATCAGAGACATGGGCCGGCTGTGCAGGAGAGTCTTTCAATGCTGCATCTGCACCCTCGTATCAAAACTGGCTGGCACAATAACTCAATAACGAAGCGAGGCAGGGAAAGCAAAGTGACAGGTCAGTGGTGTGACTTCTAGCCTCTCTTGTGCCCCTTATTAACTGTCCTTTAACAACATTCAATACTGAAGTTGCACCCTGGCTAACGGAAGAGGATGAATTTCACGCTCTGTCAAGCCACAGAGAATAATAGACCTCACTCTATATCCAACACTGGGCTTTTATCCACCATCAAACTACCGCCTTGGAGGCTAGTGGGAAGGATGATGACTGAGGACTTCCTTCTTGACTACAACTAATGGTAAGCTAGCTTAGCTTGCTGACAAAGTTAACTAATTCATATGCAAGTTAGCCTATTACCAATCACAAAAACAGCTGCAGCCAAGATTAATCCCAGGCTCAAATCATTGAAAACCATTTTTTATGTACTGTTCACCTCTCAGTATTTCTAAAGAAATGTTTTTGTGATATCATGCTGATTGAATACAGGACAGCCAACGGAAGCAGAGTTCATTTGCCTACATCCACATATTTAGCCTAAAGCAGCTTAGGAGTGATTGAGCCCAAGCTGCTTTTTGAAGGAAGCACAGACAATGGAAGTGGAGCTTGTTTGCATATATGCAATTATTTGGTCCCCGTCATTTTATTTATGTTAAAGTTAGGAGTGTTTCAGCCCAGGTTACTTTTTTAAATAAAGTGTAATGCAGGACAGCTAATGGAGGAGCTAATTTGCATATTTTCACAAAGCTCCACCTTGCTGTTATCCCATCTGTCGATGCATGGCCACCTAGCCCTTCATCAGGGGTCAATTTCTGACCACAGAGATGGACCACTTTCATGCTGCCATGTTAGTGTCTCATGCTGTCATCTACCAAATAATACCTGTGGTTCTGGGGACTGGAACTGACCAGTGATGAATAGGGTTTAGTGGGGATGAAGACACTGAGGCTCTTACTGTACAACTGTATAGTGGAGCTAGAGGATGTACATTCAGTGAGCAGCTGCTGGGTGTGTTATTTTACTTATTGATAGGTACATGTCATCTTTGCCCCCTTCAAACACAGTGAACCTTCCATCTCCAGCTGTAGTGCTCCATCTCGCTAACACCAGGTGAATGTTAACATGGCAATTAAATGTATTTCTGTGAATGCCAAACAGCACTCTCCTCTCCTCCAGGAAAGGAGGAGGCCTGCTGAAAGCATCCGAGTGCTGGGGGACAAGTGTGTAGGAGTTTTCTTATGGATATGACTCATGAGGAGAGGACGCGTTTCATCTCTACAACAGATTTGATGTTGAGGATGCTCTTTTCCATTCGGTTTTTCAGTTTTGTCTAAATATTTTCTTCCATTTACATTGAATATATATATACTGTCCACTAAGAGTGTCACTGAGAGAGTGTAGACTGTGAATCAGTGTTGTCTCCTAAGTGGACAGTTTGATTTCACAGATGTGTGACTGACTTGAAGTTACTTTGTGTTGTTTGTGTTCTCATATATTTCATATATATATATATATATATATATATATATAATTTTTTTTTTTTTTTTTAATTTATTTATTTTTTTAAAGATACATTCCACCTGACTTATTCTGAATCCACTCCAAGTCAGAGGACAGCTAGACAGCTGAGTACATCTTTGTTCTTCATACTTTCGCCCCTCCATCTGTTGGAGACCCTCTGTATCAGTTTTTAATGATGCCACCACTTTAATCTTGGACCTGAATATGGGAAGAACCCGTGAGAGATGTGTGTGAGCGACAGGGCTGAGGTCGCCCATAGTTTCTTTAATCACATCTTCAGAGAACATGAGTGACAAATATCAAAGCCTGATGAATTAAACATGGGCTCCCTGAGAACCACCGAAAGGTGCTGTGTGGAATACATACCACCGTTTTGATTTGCATCGGGTGATTAGAGATCCGATGGCCACCACTCATGGTTCAATAGGGTACTTGGGGAGGCTGATTGTAAGATATGGACACGGGTACCTTCACACAAGGGTCACCCGCAAGTCAGACCACTTCAGCTAAGGGCCTGTCTCGCTCTGTACAGGTGCTAGTGTCCAACCAGGCTCACCCTTAGTCCATCTAGGTTCCATTTTTCTCTTTTGCAAAACACGGCATTAAATTGGATCATCATGTACCCACTCACCCAGTCAGACAGCTTTAGCTTACGGTACGGATTAGGTTTGGAGTTACTTGTACCTGTTTATGGCTAAAGTTATTAACTAACTGGATTAGCAAGATAGCTATAAATCCTTCAGCATGTAGCGTCACAATGTTGTGCTGCTGACTACTTGGCATTAAAGAGTACCGTCACATCAGTGTGTCACAACATTCAGCAATGAACATTCTAATGCATTCTAACTGCTGATGTAACACTGCAGGCTAATGGTGATTCAAGATATTTACACTTAGAGCATTATATTTATATATTGACTTTAATCTATAACTAAATCACACTAAACATGAGCTGCAGCCGAACAGTTGATGGGCCAAGTAAAGACGAGTTCAAGCCCTATGCAGTACACTCGAGACAACACATGCAACAAAGTAACACATGCATACTGTTTGACAGTATAACAATATAACAGTATAACAGTGTAACAAATCTTTAAAATTTGCACAACTACTGAGCATACCTGACATGCATCAAAGCAATACTAGCAAACAACATTGCCAAGATGTTGTTTTGATTACACATCTGTATAAATCATCTTTATGGAGTGGTTATGTTCTCCCTTATTAATTCCCTTATTAAGTCGCTGTACATCAAACATAATCATCCTGTCTAATGAATCACAAGTTACGAGTCAAAGTCAAATGACTGAAACTCTGCAGTTCTGCAAACGCAACAACACAAAGTAAAACGAAAAATTATGAAAAAAAAAATAAGGAACCTGTCAAAACTACCTGTTGTTTTGCCAGCTAGAAGTGATACTAGCTAACTAGCTATGCATTACGCAAAATAATTTAATACTTGTCCTGCTGACACAGTGTTCTAGTGTCTGCAATGAACCTCATTTGCAATTTCAGGACGTATGTTATGGTTGTAGGTCCCCTAGCAGTTAGGGTTTGCTAGGTCAGGGTTGTTAACTTTAATCAGTTACCTATGCTAACACAACAAAAGCTACCTAAGTGTGATGCTAGTGAAGAAATTCCTGGTTAACACAAGATGTACGAGATCGTGCTGGTGATTGTTTCTTCCATTTATACACTATACTACATGGAAGAAACAATCACCAGCACGATCTCGTACATTTTATGTTTGCAGTCCTAAACTGTGCATGTGAAGTACAAAACACACCCTGTGTTAGATCCATTTGATTTGCAAAAGCAAAATCAATGACACAATTTAAATTAAAGTGGCCCTCCCTATAAATATTTTTTGAAAAAAAAAAGAAATGAAAAAAATACCTTTTTAAATAATACAAAAAAACAAAAACAGAAGTAAATACATATGTAGACATTTTTAAATGCCCCTGCTGGTGAGTGGTAAAAAAATAAGGCACAAAATTAAATAAAAATCATTTGTGTTTTCAATGTACACAGCATAGTAACAGAACAGGTACTGTATAGTAACAGCAGAAAACAGTGATATGCGATTTGGATAGCTTAAGGATCTTTGGGAGGAGGGAGGCAGGTTTCATGTTAAAGAAGAAAAAAGAAGAAAATCCCTTCATCTTCCTACTTCCCCCAAAGAAATCAGCATCTGAGTGAAAGACCAGGGCACATTAAGCCCAGCCTGGATACGAACGTTCCCCCCAAAAGTACCAGCCGGCAATAGGAATCTATGTAGACATTATTGCATATTGCTCCATTTTCCAGCTCCTCTGAGAAGGTGGTTAAATTTATTCCAAGCCTTTGGACTCCTGTTGGTTTATTTATTAATTTACTTTGATCGGTGGGTTCTGTTTCCCCTTTGCGTATTTGCTAAATGCCACTTCCTTTCTGTGCTAATTAAGCAGTCACTCAGTAACAGAACAGCATTCCTCTAATAGACTATAATTTCAGAACAAATTTACTCTTCTTGTTAAACTGAACTGCCGTGTCCAGCCACAAAAAAAGTCACAAAAAAAGCCCTTAGATTCTTAATGTTGCAAAAAGTGAAAAAAATAAAATGACTAAATTCCCCAAGACCTGTTTTGCACTAGAGCTATGTGGCTAATGCATCTTTTTAGATACATTAGCAGCTTTAGATGCATTAGCAGATACATTTGCACATGGGGCAGCTGGTGGCCTAGTGGTTAGGGAGTTCGCCATGAGCTCTGTAGATTGTGGGTTCAAATCCCAGGACTGCTGATGGTGCCACTGGGGTATCCGCAAGCAAGGCATCATCCCCACACATTGCTCTCTGGGTGCCCCCTGTTGGCACTTCACTTGGTCAATGGGTTAAGTGCAGAGAAAGAATTTCACACTGTGTTCTGTTCTGTGCTCACGTAATGACTATAAGGGACCTCTTTACTTTACTTATATCCCCTGCACCAGACTTTGGACACCAAAGTCCTGGTGTCCTGGTTGATTAGCTACATTTAGGGCTTTTGAAGGGGGAACTGTGTATGAATTGTGATTAAAGAATTGTAAATAGAATGTGAAACTAAATGCTGATAACTGCAGACATCTGAGTGTTAAATGTGATATTTATCTATAGATTACACCAAACCAAAACAGAGTGGAATTAATCAACATTCATTACCTGGGATGTGTGGGATGTTCATTAGCTGGGATGTGTCGACTTAAAAATACTGAATGATTTTGTCAGGTATTTAATATAGTATCTCATAATGTTGACACAGAATTTCAAAATGACCCATTTTCCTAGAATCACAACTTAACATTGCCATTTGTCTTGAATTACTGAAAGTGTCTCAAAACAATTAACCATTTTCTTTAAATAGTGATTGAGTATCTGGAAACAATGAGCTGACCGACCTTGACTTGACTTTTCTTTTTATTTAATATTTTAATGACATATTAATGGATTAATACTTTAGAATAATCACACATTTTCACAACAGTTTAGAGAGTGTAGAGATCACTACAGCTATTATTTTTGCACTAATTAATAAAAATGCTTTTTTTTATTTCACAGATGTACCACCTGACCTAAATTGCCTTTCAGTGCCAGTACAGAAATTATCCCCCACCCCCTTCCATCTCAGCAGCTGTGTTTATTTCAGCCGGCCCCTGTGTGGAGTGTCAGAATCAGCTGCACTATGCTCAGAATTAGATGCACAACCATGACTCTGAAAAAAAAAGAAAAGAAAAAAAATCTGGGCCACATCCCAGTCTGCGGACCCCCACAGCATGTGCATCTTTGTTCCCAAACAGTGCTGGGGGAAAATGATTTGCCAGGGCCAAGAGCATGGCAAGACTGGCAGTTTAGGGCAGAAATCTACATAGATAGATTAGATAGATAGATTAAAGCATTATTTATCTGGACGCACCTGATTAACATGTAAATTACAGTGAAATGTTTTTTGGGTCTAAAAACATAAAGAAACTAATCTTAGGCTTTCATTTGAAATGATTTGCAAAACAATATTTCAGTAATTTTGTGGGGTTTTTTATTTAATTTTAAAAGGGTCCTGAATGATAAAGCCATTTGTTTTCAGTTGTATAGGAGTCTCTGACTAGCCGACATGGCCAAATTTAATTTCACTTCACATAAAAAAAGTTTTTCTTTCAGGATGACTTATTGCGAGCCACATACAAATGAACCACATAAAACCAGAGCTGGCATTCACACCAGAAATCAATAGTGACCTAAAGCATTTCCTGTAAATATATCACCAGAATATCTGTCAACCTGTTTGAACCTCATCCAGCTCTTCATTAAGGGCCCAATGAAAAGTTCGAATTTTCCTTAACATTAAAGTCGCATGTTCCATCTGCTGGATTCCTTCATTCATTCATTCCTTACTAGGGTCACGGGGCATCCTGGAGATAGACACTCACACACACACACACACACACACACACACACACAGTCAATTTATAATCCCCAATTCACCTGCCGTGCATGTCATTAGTCTGTGGGAGAAACTGAAGACCCCAAAGGAAACCTATGCTACCACAAGGAGAACATGCAAACTCCACACACACACACACACACACACACACACACACACACTCAAGGCCAGGACCTGGATTCAAACCCCCAACCCTGGAGCCACAATTTTTTTGGAAGATTATCTAAATACAAAGTGGCCAAACCATAAGGCACATCAAGCATCAAGTTCCTTTTTCCTGACTTAAGAGAAAATTCAACTCAATTTTGTTTTTTACAGCTGACAGTAAGTGATACTTTGTCCTAACCATGTCCACAAATCAATTCATTAATAGCTGGGCTGAGTTAAGGGAAGTGTTAGTGACAATAGCCTTGCAGCTTCAGTTTTAAACTAAAGAAGGAAATTTTGCATTCCAGGCACCTGTTCTTGATCAAGGCGTGCAAATTAGATTCTTTTTTACAGAACGATTACTTTAAATTTAAAAAAAGTGTTAGCTCAGTTGATAATACAAACATTACTTTATATGAATTATAATGTACAATACTTTATATTGACTGTACTTCAGTATATATGTTTATATCACATCACCTTATAGTCGCTTGTGAACATATTACAGCACACAGCGCTAAATAATGTGAAATTCTTTTCTCTGCATTTAACCCATTCACTAAGTGAAGCAGGGGCGTCCAATAAAGAGCGCCTGGGGACCTTGTTCACGGGTACCTCAGTGATGACACTGGCAATGCTGGGATTCAAACCCACAACATTGTGATTCTAGGGGGCAGCTCCCTAACCACTAGGCCACCAGCTGCCCCCAAAAACAGTCTTCTAAACAGTCTTTTTTGGCAGTTGGTTGATGATTAATGGCAGTGCATGGTTTTCCAGTAAAAAAAACCCCAGTAAACTGGTGTGCCCAAACTGATGAGGGTCCTTTGGGCTCTGCAGTGGAGCTGAGTTTCAAACTTATTACCAGGTGCCGCTAGGGGCAGGGCGAATTTATCAACAGCTAACAAGCCGAGCACATTCCTGCCATATTAATTACTGTGATAAAACACCAGGTGCACTGACGGGGCTCCAAATCCACCTATTATGCAGCCCAGTGACAGGACGTGCCCCACGGCCACCACAAACCACCGTCCAGTTTCGGACAGCTTCTTTAACAGCGACCTTCAGGTTGACAGCTAATAAACTCTGGCTTCCTCGGAGAGTGTGCAGGGAATTTGGTGACTCTGGAAGTCAATTAGCAAAAATACTTGCTTCTAGTTAAAACTAATATGGCATCTAGATCAGTGGTCCCCAACCTTTACTTCGTCACGGACCGGTTTAATATCAGAAACTATTTTCACGGCCCGGCCTTTAAGGAGTGGCAGATAAATATACGTATTTATACAAATAAAGGATACGCATAAAAATGGGGATATTTTAAAAATATAATAATAAACATAAATCCAGTGTGTACTCGCAGCTTTATTAACAGCATTTTCATAACAACAAGCCGACAACATAACACGCGTAACATCCACGGTTTTTTCTGTGCAGCCCGCGGACCGGTACCACTTGACCCACGGCCCGGGGTTTGGGGACCACTGATCTAGATCACCGTCCATTTAAATATTATGCCAGTACTCTACAGCCAGTCCCTATATAGAAGCTATTTTTGTGATGTCACAAAAAAACAACATATATCCACTTATACAGCCTTTAGCTGTATTGGCTCCACCCACAGCACCTGGACTGCTTTTTGAATAATGTGCAATACAGAACAACCAATCTAAACAGAGCGCATTTGTATATGTCTGCCTGAAAAGCATAGAGACACATTCGTTTAATCACAAAGGAGGTTGACAAAGCTATCATAACACTTATTGAGGCACACAAATAGAGTAAATGTAAAAAAGTTAAAATAATGTAGAATTAAGACTTTTAAATTACTTCTCCTTGATCGTAAACACCTTGAAACAATACCTTATTATATTTAATTAAGTATTTGATATTAAAATAAGTAAAATGAGTAAGTTTATTATGTCAGTTTACACTCTTCTAATGTAAAAATGATTCTTTTGATGACTTCAGGGTCATGTGGGCTCGCCAAGGGGAAGAGTGAGGGGGAATCGAATGCTGTGTCAGGTGCAGACAGAAAAGCACAGTTCTCATTAGCATCCCAGATGAGCGCCGCTCTCAGAGTCGCACTGTGGCACTAATTAGTGAACAGTCTCTGGGGAATGGTAACGGCACGCAGCGGCGCCATATTCAGTCCTCCCTGCCCGGCCTCATCTTTATGCGAGGGCTGTCACAGCAGCAGCCGGCTGCCTGAACTCATAGCCTTTCATTTACTCCCTCCAAAAAAACCAAATCCTGAATTTGGAACCCGGACTGGTTATTAAAAGTGATTTTAGCAGCTTAATGCACGCAGGTGTACAATTTCCCTAATGCTGCCGTGGAGGAGTGAGATAAACACAAACACAAGCAACAAAACAACGACAGCAAACAATGGCTATAAGCATCATCATCACTCATTGTTTTTATACCCATAATATGGATATGATATGATATATACAATATGCTTTATAATTCTACTACCACTAATAATAACAATAACAATAAAAAGGGGATCATTGGAGGAGTTGGAGGACAACTAACCAAATCGCCAGCCTCTGTACACCAGCGAGGAGAGACAGAATGAATGTCCAGTTAAAGTGGACACCTACTGTTAGTGTTACAGAGGGAGTCCACTCATAATGCCCCAGGACACAGAATGTGTCTGCAATTACAGTGTGTTTGTAAACAACCTCCCTCACTGTCCAGCCCCCTCCCCGTGTCTCTAGCAGCCCTTGGGCCTCAGGCCTTTGTTCCTGTACTGTCGCAGCTGATTCACAGTAGGACCAATGGTGCGCATTTGATACCCACTGTCAGCAGTGCGACTCCCTCTCCCTTTCCTTACATTTCTTCTCGCTGATACACTCCGACAATCCAGCACTGGGGAGTAGAACCACTTCCTACTTTATGGGGGTGTTCCGATCCGATCCTCAGTATTGGTAACAGTCAAATACTCTGTTGTAAACTCCAGCCAGAGAGAGTGCCAGAGAATTTTGTGACAATGGAAAACAACTGACAAACATGGTCCAAAGTATGCACAATCCACTTCAACATATATCTCAACAGTGTGGACTCTCACTCTCTTGAGGTGGCTGGTGAAATGCCAATTTTTATAGTGTAAAACAAATATGCTCCCAAAACACTTTAATTTTAAACTCCGCTTAATGCATTAAACTAAACCAGTATCCATACTGTACAGTTTACACTGAACTGCTGTCTCACAGAGCTAGAATGTAAAATACCAATGTTACTCCTATATAGGACTGTACTGTACTTCATGCATGCACATTTTCTTTGATATATAGAGTAAATAACACAAGAACATCCAAGACACTCCATGGGGGAAATTCTGGACTGCAGCTGCGTCACACGGCAGCAGCCAATCAGCAGCAATGAGAAATAGCGTTTTCGTATGGACTACTTTCAAACCTCCTGCCTCTGAGTACAGCTGTATTTCAACATCTTTGTGTTCTCTGTACAGTACAAAAGATTTATACTTATTTGTATATGGAAAGCTGAACGTACATTAATATGTTACAAAATTTGTAAATTGTAATTTAGCAATAAAATGCATGAAAATGTATATATTGCCACACCCCCTTGTCCTCGCGCTGGTTGTTATGTTTGAGAGCAGCACTGAGCTGCGGAGGCTCATTTTGTTCGGGTGTCTGATTGCCTTGCTAAGCGCCGTGCACAAACATAAACTACCAGCACTAGGCCTGGACGTCACAAAAGCCGGAAAAATGCGAAGGATATCTGCAGCTTCCACAACAGTTCGATTCTCAGAAAAAATACACTGAAGCCAGGCAGCTGAACCACGTATAAGCAGGAATTATTGTATATGTAAATGATCTCTATTAGGCGATTATACTCCAGCCAGGGGAGAATGCCAAGGAATTTTCTGACAGTAGAAATCAACTCACAAAAATGGTATAAACATATGAACAATTAATTTAAACATATGTTTTACCTGTGTAAACTCTCACTTCCTTGTGGCCACTGGCGGTCTGGTGGTTAGACAGTTGACCCTGCAATCAGTAAGTAGTGGGGTCGAATCCCAGGACTGCCAGCAGCACCAATGAGGTACTCTTGAGCAAGATACAGTCCCCACACACTGCTCCCCGGGCACCCCACCCGTTGGTGGCAGCCCACTGCTTCACTTGGTGAATGGGTTAAATGAGAGAAAGAATTTCATTGTTGACACATGACTGTAAGGAGCCACTTAACTGCTTATAACTATGGTAAACAAATATAGTCACATTTCTTGAGCTTTTAAAATATGAACTCTATGCTCCATTGCCAGTCCATGTATGACAGCTGTCAAAACAGCCTGTTTACATGTGCTGCATTTGTAATGTCACACAAAAAGCAACACATTCACATACATCCTTCCAGCCTATACCGGTCTGGCACAGAAGTCACAACTTAGTGGGTAAAACACTTGTCTGTGAACCTCATAACCACAAAATCCAGGTTCAAACCCCCACTTTCTAACATTTGAGCAAAATACTTAACCCTCAGCTGCTCCAGGGGAACTGTCCCTGTAACTAATGATCGTAAGTTGCTCTTTACTTTACAATCATGAAACTGGGCTGCTTAGTTTCAGTAAAGCAAACCTTCGTTTTATATTAAAAACAATATTGTTACAAAATGGGTCTTTTGACATCTAAATAAATTAATTGACATCTGAATAAATCTTTGGAAGAGACAGTCTTTTCAGTGATGTAATGTAAAAATGACAGTCTTCACAGTTTGGGCAAAAGAATGTTTAATTTCAATCCTATACTACAAGTACTTACAATATTTACAGTAAAAAAATTCAAGCAAAACACATTAAAATGAAGAATAAATGTTAATACTCAACCATCTTTTTAGTGTAATCTCATTATAAGGGTCAATGCGCCTCAGTGTAGCACCTAACTGCACTTGATTCTGTATAATAAATCATATTTTCTTTGTTCGTCCAAAGTTTGGTTACATTTTTAATGCTGAAAAGTTTGGAAACTTTCATGTTCCCCGTTATGTCGAGATGAAATGACGTGAAAAGGTCTAATCTTGTGCTATTTGATGAAGTGGATTTTAGAGGTAGGCTATGGCTATGTTATCAGTAGTACTGGATAAGGGGTGATGTCTTTAAGACAGTACTGAATAAGACATTATTTTTGAATAAAATACAATAAAAATCAAAAATAGGAGAAAATTATTCAGTGCAAACAATACGTTTTTTTTTATTATCTGAGCTCACTTTTAAATTTTAGACCGCTCTTCGCGTTCTGTTGATGCTGTTTCATACCACCCATCAGAACTTTGGGAACGCCTGGCTTTGAGCTAGCTTTTGTGCTGGTTTAATGTAACACAGCCTTGGCAGGTTATTGCGAGGAAAATGACAAGATGTGGGATTATTAATGAATGCAAAGCAAGGGCGGGTGGGTTCGGACTTCTTCACAGTGGTTGTAAATGTAACCAGACATCTCCAGCAAAAATATTGCCATAAAACCACGTAAAATATTGTAGGCTGAAACCAAGTACGTTTTCTCTCAAAACTCACGGAAAATAATGCCTCAGGCATCAATCAGCACATTCATAACCCCTTCATTTAATAACTGTCAGTGAGGGAGCGTTCAGAGGCATTCAAAGGTCTGGATCCATTCACCACAACTGTGAACAATTCTGATTTCTCTAGAACAGAGCATTTAACACCAAACCCACACTGACGTATGTCTTAACCAGAAATTTTGATGTATGGATGGAGTGGCAATGGCGCCCCCAAACTTCTGACGTGGCATTATTGAAGACGTGCCATATTGAAGATTTTCATCCCTTAAACTACCCACATGTTGTTTTACTCAATCCTGAAGGCTCGTGACGAAGGAGTAGAAACAGTGGTGGAAAATGAGAAACGTGTGTCGTGTGGATGCACGCCAGTCACATACACATGCACTTTCAGAAGGTGGGTGAAAAAATTTCTCAAGTGTTCTCCAAAAAGCCTCCAGTGCCGAGGTTTGAAAGCGCGGTGCATTCCGTCTTTCTGCCATGACGGTCACTTTTATTGCTAGAAAAACATACAGCGAGATCAGGAGAAGTACACTAGGTTCTGCTCAGTAGTGGACCAGAAAATTGGCATTGGGCGAACTCTCATAAAAATGTAATTTCAATCCATCTGTTAGTTTGTTCATCTGGTGTTTACTCTTAGACGAGCGATCCTGCCCTGCTCTGGGCGGGCACCATGACTGGCACGGCGCCCATGCGCTCCAACGTGGCCTGGCTCACGGCATACGAATGTGTGTGTGTGTGTGGGCCGTGGGAAGTCCCGGGCGCTGTGGAGATGGTTGCTGGCGGCCGCAGGCTGAGGGAGCCGTTGCTGCGGGTCATGGCAGGTGGGGATGGTGCAGAGTTGGTGGTGACCACCAGAGTTTTGGGTGGTGGGAGGGTGTGGCTGCCATTGGCATAGGCAGGGCCACGGGAGGGGGCGGGGCCCACACCGCTATGCCCGCCTCCCCCGGCTGTGAAGGTCTGGCGCGTATCACCATTGTAGCGCGTGTAGGAGTTGGTGTCGTAGTTGGGCTTGGGGTTGTGCCAGTAGCGGCTGTTGTAGGTGTTGGTTGAGGTCAGCGTGTCATTCTCCGAGGACGAGGCGTCTGCGTGGAAGGCCTTCACTGAAGACGACCGCTTAGGGGGAAGGTCATCCTCTCTAGGAAACAGAAAGACAAAATATGCCTGCTGAGAAAAAGGAACCATTACTGTTTACATACTCCCTCGCAAATCTCTACAAAGGTTACTGTACATAAAAAACTCTGCTGCCAGAGTTCTTACACACATTAAACGCTCTGCCCACATCACCCCTATCTGTTACACTGGCTCACACCAGTTCAGGCTCGAATTAAGTTTAAAGTTTTACTCCTCACCTTTAAAACTCTCCACAGCCTCGCTCCTCCCTACCTTACTCAACTCCTGACTTCTTACTCTCCCTCTCACCCCCTCAGATCTTCTGGCATCAATATTCTTCCTGTTCCCTGCACTAGACTCTCCACTCTTGGTGGAAGGTCGTTCAGTGCCATGGCTCCCAAACTATGGAACTCTCTTTGCAAACCCTCCGTGACTGCAGCTCCATCTCATCTTTCAAATGTGATCTCAAGACCTTTCTTTTCAACGAATATTTCCCTTCCACCATGCCTATGTAATATGGATATGTGTGTGTTTTATTCTTGCTACGTAAAGCGACCTTAGGTTTGTGAAAGGCACTATATGAATGTAACCTTTTATTTTTATTATACTACAAATTTCAAAAAGTAACTGAAAAATCCAGTAGTGATGGGAAACATTATGGGAGGGAATATTACAGTGTGAATGGTGGATAACATTCTATAGTACTAAATATAAGAGAATATACTAGAACAGTGGGAAAGTGGTATAACAAGAACGTTGAATGGATGTAAAATATATTAGGAATGGATAAAAACAATAAGGAGAGACGATTCTGGAACAATGAATGGAGAGCAATGCTATAGGGGAGAACATTCTAGAACATAGAATGGAAAATAATTTTCTAGAACAATGTGAATTTGGTATAATATTCTCGAACACTGACAGGAAGAATATATTCGAGAACACTGTAAATGGGGAGAACATTCTAGAACGTTGGATAGATAAGAATATTTTAGAACAGTGTGATAAGAGGAGAACATCCTGGAAAGATAAATGGAGAATATTCTAGAACAATGCTAAAGAGGAGAACATGGAATGAAAGAGAATATACTAGAACAGTGTGAATGGAGAAACACATTCTAGAAAACTAAACAGAAGAGAATATTCTAGCACAGTGTAAAAGTGGTATAACACACTGAATGGAAGAGAATATTTGAGAACACTGAAAAACACTGAAAGACCATTCTAGAACGCTGAATGTATAAGAATGATTTATAACAGTGTGATAAGGAGAGAAGAATCTGAAACGATGAATGAAGAATATTCTAGAACAATGCCAATGGGACAACACTGAATGGATAAGAATGTTCTAGAACGATGTGAATAAAGGAAGATATTCTATAAAATTGAATAGAAGAGAAAATTTTAGAACAGTGTGATTTTGGTAGAACATTCTAGAAAACTGACAGGAAGGGAATACTCAAGAACACTGTCTATAGGAACGGTGAATGGATAAGAATATTCTAGAATAATGTGAATGGGGAGAACGCTGTAGAACAGAGTGGATGGGTATAACCACTCTTGTTGGCCACATGATTCTCACCTGATCTCGTTGGGGATTTCGTCCTCCTCATATCTGTTCTTATTCCTCCAGTAGAAGAGGCTGACCACCACCAGGAGCGAGCAGATCACCACCGCCAGGACAGCAGTGGCAATGGTTCCAGCAATCAGACCCACACTCTGAGGCTGAGCTACAGAGAGAGCGAGAGAGAAAGAGAGAGATAGGAAGAGGGAAAGAGAGAGAGAGAGAGATGGGAAGAGGGAAAGAGAGAGAGAGAGATAGAGAGATAGATAGATAGATAGAGAGAGAGAGAGAGAGAGATGGGAAGAGGGAAAGAGAGAGA
>JBBPDC010186240.1:0-15392 GCA_037974485.1 Hemigrammopetersius urotaenia
TGTTGCCTTTTGCTCTCTCTCTCTCTCTCTCTCTCGTTCTCTTTCTTGCTCTCTCTTTCTCTCTCTCTTACTCTCTCTCTCTCGTTCGTGTCTTTTCCGTATTTAAACCCCGGGTTTATCTTTACATTTTCTTTAAGGGTAATGTATTAAACTGAGTTTAAAATGAAATTAAAGTGATCTGGGAGCACAGGGATCTGGGGGCATATTTAGGGTTTACACTATTGAAAAAGGCATTTTAAGGCATTATACGAAGGTGCTCGTGTAACGTAACCCCCTCGAATAACGGGGGCTTACTGTATTCTGTTATAGTCACTATTCCACTGTGTGGTACCAGCTCGCCTTTTTCTAGTACCTGCTACTTTGTGCATGAAACATGATGGGAAAACACTACAGACTACTGATTCCTCAGGGCCATCCTGTTATCAGGGGTATCCTTCACCAACATATCTATTACTACTGTACTTGTCAGTTGCTATTGGTGTCAGACACTATAACTCCTCCCCCTGTCACACACCCTCCCATCGGTCGCTATAACTCCGCCCCATCACTCACTCACACCCATCAGACCCTCTAACTAATATCACTACTCATGTCACTGTTATACATACTGTGACAACTCTAAACCAGTATGTGTGTTAATTAGTGAACCACTTCAGCAGTAATTTTATTAATTACCCATAGTATTCATATCCACCTCTCATACTGACCACAGCATTTTGTGTAAATAGCATTACAGAGTATTTTCTAGAGGGTTTTATTTGGACTTTACGTAAGCATTTTCCTCCAGGTTCAATTAAGTTTTCTGATTTTGATTCTGCTTCTGGTGCTGAAGATGCAACAAAAGTTTCTTGCAGCGCCGTCAACTACACTGAGAACATGAATGAGGTACCAGGTGTCAAATGTGGACTCGTGACTTTAAATACTTTAGAACAAAACTGAATTGGGGGGAACCAGGCTACTGTCTACTGATTCTAACATTCCTGTCGCTGTGGTCATTTTGGAGTCACTGTGTGCAATTCTGTGTCTAAACTGTAATCAAAGATGCATTTTGTCCTACTTTCCTTTAACCCTAGTGCCACTGAACCCTGATTGATAACTGTGCTACAAAGTTCTCAAGCTAACACAGCTGTATATTGAACCAAGCCTAGTGCCATTGAGCATTGGCCTCTCAATGAGATCTAAATATCTGTATGGGCAGACCACTAGATTTGATTATGCTTGCAAAGTACTGCCTGTTCAGCCGAGACCCTGTCCTAAACACCAATTTCACGATTCGTCACGATTATCATGATTATCACCGTGTCGCTTCATTCTGCTCTGCACTGAACGAAGCTCATAAGGCGGACACCTCACCAAAATAGTCCAAAATAGTGTGCTTTATCCAGTGTGGAAGGTTTGGCATCTAGTTATAGGCCTGGCATTGGTGTGTTACAGTGTTGGAGTACAATAGCAGATGTGTAAGTAAGTGTCAGCCTGCTTGTAGGGCTGTTACTATTATTACAGAATCTCCTTATATATTGGCTTAATTACAATTATTCAAGCTAATCTTATTGTTTGTCTGATGCTTGTTTACATGTTCGGCAGGCAGGAGTGAATAATGATTGTTTATTTAATGTTTGTTTACAGGTTTAGAGAGTGATTGTGAGTACTGTTTTGTTTATATGTTCAGAGGACAGCAGTGAGTACTGTTTGTTTATGTTCAGAGCATAGTAGTGCGCAAACATGGAAGCAAATATCAAATAAACAACCATTTAAGGCAGCAGCGGTTAAGGTATCGTTTCTGATATTTGTTTACATGTTTAGATGGCAGTTTATTTGTTGCTTGTTTATTTGTTTAGTGAATAATGTTTGTTTATTTGGTGTTTGCTTATTTGTTAAGATGGAGTAGGGAATACTGTTTGTTTGTTTTTTAAGGTGGCAACAGTGAGTAATGCTTGATTATTTGTTGCTTGTGTACATGTTTTGTTGGCAGCAGGGAGTAATGTTTGTTTATTTTTTAAGGTGGCAGCAGGGAGTAATGTTTGTTCATTTGATGTTTGTTTACATGTTTTGATGGCAGCAGTGAATGATGTTTGTTTATTTGATGTTTATTTGTTTAAATGGCTGCAGTGAGTATGGTTTGTTTATTTGTTGCTTGTTTATTTGTTTAGTGAGTAATGTTTGTTTATTTGATGCTTGTGTACACATTTAGATGGCATCAAGGAGAAATTTTTATTTGTTTGATTTTTGTGCATATGTTTTGATGCCAGCAGTGAATAATGCTTGTTTATTTGATTTATGTGTACATGATTACATGGCAGCAGTAAGTAATGTTTGTTGATTTGTTGCTTGTTTATTTGTTTAGTGAGTAAGCTAATGGTTGTTTATTTGTTGCTTGTGTACATGTTAAGATGGCAGCAATGAGCAACATTTGTTTATCTGATGTTTGTTTATTAGGGTGGCGGTAGCTCAGTGGGTAGGATACTTGCCTCCGGACCAAGATATCATGGGTTTGTATCCTACCTTCAGCACCACCACTGGGTCCCTGAGCAAGACCCTTAGCCCCAAGTTGCTCCAGGGAGAGACTGCCCCCTGTAGGTAGTGAATGGAAGTCGCTTTGGATAAAAGCGTCTGATAAATGACGTAATGTAATATATTTGTTTCGATGGCAGCAGTGAGCAATGCTCATGTATTTGATGCTTGTGCACATCTTTAGTTGGCAGCAGTGAGTACTGTTTGCTTATTTTTTGCTTGTTTATTTCTTTAGTGAGTAATGCTTGTTTATTTGATGCTTGTGTATATGTTTATTTGTTTATTTGTTGATTGTGTACATGTTTTGATGGCAGCAGTGAGCAATGTTTGTTTATTTGATGTTTGCTTGTTTGTTAAGATTCCAGTAGTGAATACTGTTTGCTTATTTGTTGCTTGGTTTTTTAATAAGATGGCAGCGGTGAGTAAAGTTTATTTATTTGATTCTTGTGTGCATGTTTAGATGGCAGCAGTCTGTCATGTTTGTTTATTTGTTGCTTAGATGACGGCAGTGAATGTTTAGATGACGGCAGTGAATAATGTTTGTTTATTTGATGCTTGTGTAGATGTTTAGATGATGGCAGTGGATAATGTTTGTTTATTTGATGTTTGCTTATATGTTAAGATGGCAGCAGTGAGTATTGTTTTTTATTTGATGTTTGTGTATATGTTTTATTGGCAGCAGTGTATAATGTTTGTTCAGTTGATGTTTGTTTACATATCTTAGGGCAGCAGTGAATAATGTTTGTTTATTTGATGCTTGTGTACATGTTTTGAGGGCAACAGTGTAAATGTGTTGAAGGCAGCAGTGTGTATTTTTTTTATTTTATGTTTGTATACATGATTTGATGTTGCAGTGAATAATGTTTTGGGGTTTTTTTGGGTGTTTGTGTACATGTTTTGATGGCAGCAGTGAATGATGTTTGTTTATTTGATGTTTATTTGTTTAGATGGCAGTAGTGAGTAACATTTGTTTGTTTTGATGGCAGCAGTGAATAATGTTTGTTTATTTGTTGCTTTTGAGCATGTTTTGATTGCTTCAGTCAATAATGTTTGTATATTTGATGTTTGTTTACATGTTTTGAGGGCAGGAGTAACATTTGTTTGTTTGTTAAGATGGCAGCAGCGAATAATGTTTGTTTATTTAATATTTGTTTACATGTTTTGAGGGCAGCAGTGATAAATGTTTTTTTTATTTCATATTTGTATACATGTTTTGATGGTAGCAGTGAATAATGTTTATTTATTTGATGTTTGTTTACCTTTTTAGAGGGCAATAGTCAATGTTTGTTTATTTGGTGTTTGTGTACATGTTTTGATGGCATCAGTGAGTAATGTTTCTTTATTTGATGCTTGTGTATATATTTAGAGGGCAGCAGTGAACAATGTATGTTTATTTCATGCTCGTATATGTTTAGATGGCATCAGTGAGTAATGTTTCTTTATTTGATGCGTGTATATGTTTAGATGGCAGCAGTGAGTAACGGTTGTTAATCTGATGTTTGTTGACTAAGAGTCAGAATCGTAAACCTACGTAGTGTCAATCAGCTACAGCAACACAGCTCATCTCGGCGGAGTAATTTAAACTAGAAACTCTGTGTTCCACCCTAAAGCAGTCTCTGTAGCTACGAAATGCGCCCGGATAAGTCGGTGGAATCTGCCCTTAAACTAGGGCAATGTGGAAAAACAGCTGTTCTCCTGAAAAGTCTGATTAGATTCCTGGTTGCACTGAAGCTTGCCTCAATGCTCTGAAATGACAAAATGTCACTAGAAACTGTATTTGTTCTCATATTCTTGTCATCTTAAAGCAGAGGCTTGGTGGAGGAGACCTGGAGGGCTTCTAGGGCAGTTTGTTTAATCAGAGCTCAAGGCTGTCGATTTATAACCCTTCCCAAAACAAATACACACACACACGCTTCCACACACGCTTCCACACACACACAAACTGCGTAAACCCCATCATACAATGTAATTCCATTTGACAGGCAAACCGTGCAGTGAAGCTCCGCTCACGGTTTTAATTTTAGGGGCTTAGTGGAGCGACTTAAACGGAGATGAAGGGAAACCCATGCTGTTTCCCCTGTGGACTGCTGCTGCTGCAGAGCTCGCAGAGACAGTGATAATAGATCATGCCCGTTAGACTGGTGTGTGATCGGTACTGCGGATCCTCTGATGTCTACAAAAAGAATCAGATTTGATTCTGCGGGGAGTCACCCAGGATCCGCTTTAAAGAGAGTGTATCCATGAACAGGGACATTTACAAAACTGGCAGCTTAAACTGATTTCATATAATTTGGTGAATTGATTGATCTGCATTCGTTAGAATGGATTAGAATATTGATTAGAATATTCATATATATATAATATATTTATATATTTATTTATATATATAATATTTTGTAAAGTGTACATTTTGTATGTTATATTGTTATATTGTATATTTTTGGTACTGGTTCTACTTTCACCACTAGTAATAAAACTAATAAAAGGCTTTCTTATGTCTTTTCTTGAAAGTGTGACGTTTTATTTTTATTGATATTGAGCTATACCAAAACAATCAAGTGGAGCTAGCTGAATTTTAAGACTTCACGAGGCCCTTAAATAATCATATTATACATAAACGTCTACCATTATACATAAAGGCTAACATCTCTTACTGTACAACAGCAAGGTGAAACAACAGTGGAAGGGTTTCTGATAAAGTGGCCAGCTTGAATGTGGCCAATATCAGAGAAGAATATGAGGTTCTTCTGGACCTATTGGTTTCTGAGAACCATACCTCATTTTTAAGTTTGAGTTAGAAACAGTAGGGTTAAGTTCTACTTACTAGTCCTACAGAAAATGGTCCAATCTTCTGTGGTATCTAGGGATGGATTGGTAAGTGAGCTCTCTAAAGTCCTATTACTCAAACTGACCTCCAAAATTAAAAAGAGGAATCAACCAACCATATCTTGCATGTCTACAGGACTTGTTTCATGAGGTAGAACATCACTATAGTCCTTCTGGTGGTTCTAGCTACACTGACTGTGAATACGAGCAGTGGTCTACCAGTGGGTTTGTGTCAGATGGTGAACAGCAGCAGCTCTATCTCAGAATTTGTGACAAAAGCTGCATTCCAGCTCAGATACATGTTCATATGTCTGTTACAACCTTCACACAGAATGCTGAATGCCTTTTACAAGCTTCAGATATTTGTATTTTATCTAGATTGGTAAAACAACATGTTCTTGTTTGTTTAGTTTAGTCTCTTTTTATAATTATGGTTGGAATTGAGGACTCACTTTTTCATAGGTATACAGATTTTCCAGTGTATCTCTGCCGGCTAAGGTTTTTTCTGATGTGTTGTCAGCACAAGGGGATGTTCAACCATAGAGATGATTGTTTTTTTCTGCTTTTGTTGTTGTGGTCCTTTATTTTTTGAGTTTAGAACTTTTTGTTTTAGCAGTTTTTGGCCATGAGATGAAAACCTAACCAAGACACAGAGCAGTCATGAGCAGTCAAGTTAGCTACCTTGTTAGCGATGTCGTGCTTCTCGCAGCGTCAAGGATCAATTCGTTAGCATCATAGAAAACTTCCACTGATATTTATCTTCATCCCAAACTGAGAGTTGTGCTTGAACTTTGTCGCAGCCCCAGCTGTTAGTTCGAACCTCCATTGTTGTTGTTTTGTGCGGACAGCGAAAAAGTAATAATGGCCTTTTTTCAAGTTTGTCAGTTGTCATGACAACATTTCAACCAATCAGAAAGCAGTGATGCCGTCAGCCTGGCCCACTTTTAGCCCTGCCGTCGAGCAGCACAGGTAATGCATAAGTACGGGTCGCTTTATTTGTAATGGAAAACAGTATGGAGCGGTTTCTTGTGTCAGTTAAGAAGCGTCACATATAATGTATGTGCTTTGTACAACGGTGTTTAAACTATCTCTGAATATCCAAGTTATCCTTTGCCACACAAATCTGCTCAGTCACTGTGGCGGACATTGAAAACATTGAAGCTCTGGATGGCAGTCATTAAGACTGACATTGCTGGAGGCATCTGTAATCGAAGTCAGTGCTTTGTAACGATTGCTCAGTGGAACCAAACGATGGATTTTGTCAAGCTCGGGGGGTCATTTTGGGATCAGGAGCCTCTGTCATATTACGGTTAGCATTAGCGAGGGGAAGTTTAGTGTCAGCAGCTAAAATCCTGATTATCGTCATTCAGTGCTTCAGAGAGAAAGGGATAAAAGAGAGAAGAAAAAAAACCAAAAAAATGCTCCAATCCTGACATCAAGAGAGATGCTAGCCTGAGCACGGGGTGGCTAATGGGATTAGATTGGTACTGGCTGGAAAGAATGAAAAGGGAGAGGGAGACAGAGGGAGAGAGGGAGATGAAAAAGAGAGAGAATGGAAGATGGCAGAAGGAGCCGTCTATTGTGTTGAAACAGATGATAACGGCTAATCAGCGCTGGCGTGTGTCAGTGAGCCGTCATTAAAAATGTATTTATTGTGCTAGCAAGTGAACCACCTGATGCATTTATAGACTAAAAACATGCCGCCGCTGTTACGGCGAGCCGATCATTGTTATTGATCGCTAAAACATGGCCTACAGTGCCGTGTTTACACCTTCAAGAGTGTTTAAGCGCATGAAACATAAATTACATCACATGAGCAGGAGAAAATTGACAAATCGCTCATGAAAAAGCACAGTTCCAATGATACAAGTACAGAAAAATATCACTAATAGCAAGTATTATCAATTTAAGAGTCTCAAAGCCAATCAAGGAAGGCTGAAACTGAAGCTAGTTGCAGTGTCTTGGACAGCAGAGGGATAAACACGATAGAGAAGCATTAAAAAGAGAGAAAATGAATGCACTGCGGTCCTAACTCAGATCAACATTAACTGTCTGCATTTACACTAATAATAAACTGTGAAGTTCGGCAGAAAACAATATTAGTCTTTTTATTTTTTTTATTTATTTAATAATTCGTTTTATTATTTTTGATAATTTATTGAAATTGATACAGGATCAATTTCACTGTAATTCTTAATGTAATTAAGTGCATGATTATATAATAATCCAGCAAAAATTACAGCCCTTGGACAGTGGTTATGGGGCTCTTATTTTGTCACTGGGTGTGGTTCCCCTGGTCGGCCTGAAAGAACAATGACTCACAGCCGGCTAGGGATCAAGCTAATATTATGTTCAGGTGTTTAGGTTTGCACTGTGGTGTATAAATAGCATGTTTTGTGTTCACTCCTTTGTTGGTTCACCCTGGTTTGTGTTTGGTGAGGGTCTGCTTATGTTTGTGCTTTTTTGGTTTATCTTTATTCTCAGTAAAGAAAAGAAAGAACGTCTGTCTGCATGTGCGCCTCCTGCCTGAGCAAGCCAAGCTGAGACGTGACCTAATGGGCTTTTTTTTTGCATCTTAGAACTGCATACATGCAACTTTGATGTTTACATATGTTACATATGCAGCTTTAATGATGCTTAACTTTGCATCACACTTTTTATTCATAAAAAAGTCAGAAGGTTGGTTTTCCATGATATGGGCCCGTTTTTAATACCTCACCTTTCCCTAGAAGACAAATATAGGATGGTGATATAGGATGGCCTGATTAGAGAGAGAGGGAGAGAGAGAGGATGACGTTGCTTGGTTTTTATTGCATCCCTGCCCGCCTTAAAAGGTGGCTGAACTTATCGGCAGTTTTTTGTGGAAAGTGAGTGAGCCAGAAAGAGAGGGAGAGACGGAGAGAGAGTGAAGGACACTGTATTTAATAACCTGCCGCGTGATACGATCTGAAGAGGCGCTATTTTCCATCTCCCGTATGAAAATGGCTGCTACTTCATAACCTCTCCTCATTTCAGCCGAGCCGCTTGGAGAGATCCTCCACTCTGGCACCCGCTGAACGAACGATGAGGAGGATGAGAGGATATTGCAGCCTCTCATGGGTCATTTTCACTCTCTCTTGCTTCTCAATAAGGTGGGGGGGGGGGCTAAAGCTCTCCTTTCCATAACCTGCTGTAATTGGACACAGCTGCGGGTCACCCTCAATTAAAACCCTGATTGGCTAATGGACGGCTGCTGATTGAGCTGGTTTTCGTGGAGATTTGAGCTGTATATTATTTTAACTCTTTAACTGATTGTTCAGCCACAGTTCTCAAAGTGGGAGGAAATAAATAAAGGTGGCTTGTGCTTGGTATTAAATCATCACGCTTTCTTCAAACAGTGCGGAGGTGTTCAGTCATCTCTATTAGCCTTGTGTATGTGGTTTCTGGCATGGTGTGACTCACTGTTTTTCTATATATGGCCAAACTACAGATGCCAAACATGTGCCCACTGATGAGTTACATGAGGGGAGAATCTACTAGTCAAGTTTTTTTCCCCCATAGACCATTATCATACACAAATGTCTTTCATTATGCTTTACAGTCATAGAATAAAATATTATTAAATAAGGAAGCATACAAATTTAAAGAATAAAAAAAGAATGCATAGAGAATCCGTGAAAGTAGTTTAAAGGTGCCATGAAAGGGCTGATATTAAAAAGAAGGCGGAAAGAATAGCTTAGAAGTTTTTAAAGCTACAGTTTGCAGGTCTAATACATAGTGGATGAACACCATTTCACCAGGTTTATTTTCCCCACTGGCTGACCAGCTCCTTCAACTGAACTAAACCTTTTCATTAATGACTAGAAAACATTCAGTACCTGCTGTGAAACTGCAGTATATGTAATGAGGAACTGAAGTGTGGACCCTCCTGTAGATTCATGTATAGTTTTGTGCTGTAACTATTGATTTATAGTTTAATAAAAGTAATCAGTTTTATGTGGATCCCCTGGATTCAGTCTAACACAGATTTTTTGAAGAACCGAACTGTATTACCGCCACCAGTCCAGCGGGGGCAGTACTACACTGAAAAGTTGTCAATCGTCCTAAAAAGAAGAAGAAGCTGCTGCAGCATGTAGCATGACTGCTCCGTGTCTTGTCCTTGTATTTTAGTGTTTTAACCCCACCCCCCCCAATGTTCAACAGTTTATTTAGTATTAGTAAGCTGTGCCCTGTCTAAACATAGTTATTTCAACGTTTTTTTTGTGTACGAGTCTTTGCATGCTGTTAATGCTAGCCACTCATTTTTTAAGCAATAAAGTTTTCTGATTATATATTTATCATTACATTTTCTTTAAGGGTAATGCATTAAACTGAGTTTAACCCTATTTAGAGTTTACATTATACAAATTTTTAGACTTTTTTTTTTTTATTACCAAAACATGTATCGTTTTTTCACTATACGCGGGTGCTCTTGGAACGCGACCCCGCGAAAAGTGGGGGATTACTGTATTTCAATGCAATTCGGGTTTATAGTTAAATCAGTTTTGCAAAGCTGCAAAACACAGACTCTTGCGAACAGCAGGACTGATATAGATGTTTTAACTACTTTCAGGCCCAGATTAAGCCTAAGCAAAGAGTAAACAGACTCTATTTTGTGGCAAAACACCAATTAAATTGAATCAACATCTGAGAACTGTTTAGAGCATAAACTCTGCACATTTCTTCTGCATGGTTGCTCAAAATAAATCAGTGCAATTGTAGTTTAAATTTATGCTTAATAAAGCTGGGTTCAGTTTAAGATCCTTATAGATACTCGACGTCTGATTTTCTTTCAAATCATTATCCTCTTACTCGAAAACATCAGAGAGTTTATTTATCAGAGTTTATTTTCTCTGGCGTTCAATGCCCTGCAGGCCACTGTTTCAATGCGTATCTCACATTTTGACTTGATTCTCTGACAGTAGTCTTATTTCTTCACTCTGGGAAACATGTGCTGTACTTCTACCTGGTCCTGATTTTCATTTCGATATTCTCTACACAGTTTTGTATGATGTTATTGGTATCTAGCCACATCTTTTACATAATTTTTTTACCCCTCAGTTCTGTGTAAATGCTGCACGTACACATTTCTGACAGCCGACAGCTGACAGTAATGCAGAAGTAGAGAGAGTGTAATGACACGTGTGGCTTCTCTGTCATTTCCAGAGTGAAAGGCATCTATTAACAAATCCAGGGAGTCGCAGACCGTGCCAGCATCTCCCTGTTTAACACATGCTAACACAGAGAGTTCCCTAACGAAACCTCCTTTACCAACACAGGTAAACAACTGTCTCAGTTAAAGCATGCAACCATTTCACATCATGCAGAGTTCAATTTTTTTCAGAAAACCCCTCATAATTTTTCTGTTGAGGTTTTCGAGTGTCAGTCAGGTTTTCTCAGACACATTTCTCTTTGTCAGCTTTTTTTGTCCACTTCCTCAACCCTCAGTTTTCAAGATATCAACACCAAAACAACTCTGGAATTTTCACTTCGATCAGGAATGGTGCACTTGGATACTGTTTGATTTTATTCCACAGAGCAACCGTATTTTTCTTCAAGGAATACCTTTTTAGTTCACCATGATAGCGGTATACAGTAACCCCTCAGTTTTACGTAGATCAGCATTCGCGGAATCAGTCAACGGAAAAGTTGTCAACCGCCATAAAAGAAGAAGAAGCTGCTGCAGCATGTAGCATACCTGCTCTGTGTCCTGCCCTCGTATTTTTGTGTTTTACCCCCCCCCCCCTTTTCAGCAGTTATCTCAGTTTATTTAGTATTAGTAAGAGGTGCTCTGTCTAAACATGTGGTAGAGAGAGTTATTTCATCGTTTCTTTTGTGCACAAGTCTTTGTTTTCACTCATCGCAGGCTGCTAATGCTAACCGCTAATGCTAAAGCTTTTTTTAAGCAATAAAGTTTTCTGACTCTGATTATTTACCTTTACATTTTCTTTAAGGGTAATGCATTAAACTGAGTTTAACATGGAATTAAAGTGTTCTGGGAGCAGATTTGGGGGAATATTTAGGGTTTACACTATAAAAATAGGCATTTTTATGCATTTTTTTTTAACCAAAACAACAATGCGGGTGCTCTTGGAATGTAACCCCCGTGAAAGGCAGGTAATTACTGTATTTGCAACATCTTTACATCCATCTTTGGTATCATTATGCAGGGCTCAAAATAAACACCTAAATATTTGGGAGCCAAATAATTTTTTATAATCTCTGTTAAATGTGATATAAATACACATTTTAAAAAATATAGTTTAGAATGTGCTCTGCAATGGGTTGCCATGCCGTGTAAATCATTTCAAGCGAAACTCAGTCTGCCAGCACTGCTGTCGGTCGCGAGCAAGTCCGTTCTTTGACTAAATTTGGGCACAGATGTAGAATAGTACTAGACTGACCACAGACAATAAAATGGTTTTGTATTTTTCGTCACGGAGACTTATCGTGTTTTCATCAGAAAACCACGTCTGCCTGTATTACTTTACATGCCGCTACATGGGAACACAAGGAATCCAGCATCTTCCTGTCTGTCTGCGTTTAAGAGCCAAAAGAGCCGAATCTTCTTAGTGATCCAAATGATGCAACTCATTAAAAAGAGTCGAAATTCCCATCACTAATCACGTGACAGTGTAGTAGGAACAATAGACTGGGAGCATATCCACACATTATGAGATCACTTTTCTTGTAGCTTACTTTTATTTTAATACCATTTCTGAAATATTACACACAAAACCCTAGCAACCACCTGGAATACCATAGGAACTGTCTAAATACAGCTTTGGCTTTTCATGGGACTGGAGGTGTCCAGCTTTATCCAACAGACATTTATATTTACAGCATATAGCAGAGGCTCTTATCCAGAGCGTCGTACATTAGTGCTCAAGTACTCCACATCTCTCCCCGATTGGTCAAAAGGTCATCCCTCACTTATCCAAGAAATGCCAAATGTATTCTGGAGCAGGTTAAAAACAAGGTATGCATTGCTGTGGTGTTGTGGCCCAGTGAAATGTGTGTGTGTGTGTGTGGGCTCTTAGGTCAGTAGTGCATTATTTCCCCAGTTTGTGTTCAACCCCGCAGCTTGAGCGTACCGGCTGAAATCAATTATTAACATTCAAAATGGCACATTCTTGTCTTTTAACCACCTTGGCCTTTGAGTTCTCCAGCAAGCGCCTCATATATTCACCATCTGTGGTCCAGCAGCTACCACATACACACACACACACACACACACACACACTGACCTGGTTTCTTGAAGAAAATAAAAACAGGTGCATTTTCTGATCCTCTACCATAACCTCATCACGTCATATTTGTCTCGGTTGTTGTTGTTTTGCTACATTCAGGTTCGGGTCTGCGCTTCTATTTATTTCCATTCATTTCAACGTGAAATGTCTCATAAAAATGCATGGTTTATCTTTCTTCCAAGCAGGACTGTACACTTAACAAAATCATTCTAGAACTGTAGCAGATACTGGAGGTTCAGAATCCACACTTGTCCCAAGATTCCTCCTCTAGTTTAATGAACTGTGATAATTAAAGAACATGTAAGAAGAGGTGTTTCAAAGATATTTAGGTCGTGAAGGGTTTAATATTCACTCAGAGTGAGAACACGGTGTTGTGATCACAGCACATCTCAGGATGTTCCATCTCAGGGTTTTCTTTGATGTACTCTTGCTCCTTCATTTTTCTCGATGCGACCCATATCTTCACATCTTTGCGAGCTCTCCGGTGAATGGTGGTGTTTTGTGAGGACACTGGAGATTCGGTTTGTGAGGTGTCTGGAGTAAGGTTTTGGGGATGCAGTATGCAAATTCGGAGTATAAGGTCTTCGTAAACTGGTCTAGCTTTGGGGATTGTAAAGACCTGGTTTGTGGGGTTTGTACAAGCACAAACTTTTTGGGGTCTCTGTAGTAAGACAATATGAATAAATAAGTCTGCCAAGACAGGCTTGGGTTTGGGGCAGAGGTGGGGACTCGAGTCTGAGACTCGACCTCGAGTCGCACTTAAGTCGCACAAAAAAGACTTGTGACTTGACTTTAGACTTCCCTCAGCGACTCGAGACTTGACTCGGACTCTGTGCTGTGATTCATGAGTCAAAACTCGTACACGAATTATTTATTTATATCTCACACTCTTTCCAACGACCCGAAAACCGTTCACCTCGCCACTGCGTCCCATTACTTTTGTCCAAGGTGAACAGTTTTCAGCTAATAACGATTTTTGAGTGGAGCTTCGCATTCAGAGTGAGAGATATATTTTTCATATTTAACATTTAGATTTAAGATCAATTCAGGCTAATCCTCCATGTTGGTGAGGGCAGATTACAGCCAATTGAAATCATGGGGTGTGGCCAATTAGCATATCTTGTAACCGTTCAGAGCTCAATATTTACAGCTCAAAAACCCCACATTTAGAGTCGCCATTTGCAAACATTACCACTCAAAGACTTGAGACTTGACTTGGACTCGAGCACAAAGACTTGAGACTTGACTTGGACTCGAGCGCAGAGACTTGAGACTTGACTTGGACTTGGTAAAAATGACTTGTGAACATCTCTGGTTTGGGGGACATGTTTGTATTAGATCATGGGTTTTGGGGTCTTTAGAGTTGTAAGGTTTCTGGTGTCTGAAGAAATACACCAGACATTTCAGGATCTCCAGAATAAGTCACTACTGCAGGATCTTTAGAGGCAGGCTTTGATTTTGCGAACTCTAGAACAGGGCAAAGTTTCATAGGTGTGTAGAAACAGGCCTGCCTTTTTGGGGCCACCCAAATAAGTAATGGATTCTTGTGTCCACAGAAACTTTGGGATCTCTAGACCATATAGAGAAACTTTTGAGGTCTCCAGAATAATTCCTGTGGTCTTTCAAAGTAGGCCTGGGTTTTGTGGTTCCCAGAATAAGTCATGGGTTCTGAGGTCTGTAAGAAAAAGGCCTAGTTTTAGGGTCTTAGAAAAAATCATGGTTTCAGGAACTGGACCTGTCTGGCTCTAAGGTTGTCATGATTTATGGAGTGGCCTGGCTTTGAAGTTTATAGATAAAGTCATAATTTTGGGAGTTTTAAAGGTAATGCTGGTTTCTGGGCTCTCCTGCATTAGTCAGGATTTCTTGGTCTGTTTCTTTGAGGTCTCCAGAACAGCTACTGGTTTCTGGGGCTTTGGGGTCATGGTTTATGGGGTCTGTAGAGACCAGCCAGGCTTTTGAGGTCTTAGGGATAAGCTGTAGTCTGTAGTAGGGCTGCAACAACTAGCTTTCCATATTAATTAGTAGTTGGTATCTTCACTGTGAATCCAAAAAAAATCCAAAAGATATAATTTGTTGCACAGATGGAACTTGGAATAATGGTTGTGGCACATGGTGAAAGTCGTAATGGTTTGATTGTTGTTTTAATGGACTGGTAGTACCTAAATTGACCTGATATATAATTAGTCATTAATTGCAGCCTTAGTCTGCATAGACTAGCTTGGATTTAAAGGTCTCTAGAATAAGTCCTGATTTCTGAGGTCTATAGAGGACAGCCTGGTTTTTGAAGTCTCCTAAAAGCACAGATCTTCGGGGAAGAAGCTATTTTAGCCTTTGGCGTCAGTTGCATCCTGGATGGCTATCATTAATATTTGATATGTGCAGACTTGGCCACACCGAGTTGGCAGAAAATGATAAAATTAAAACATTACAGACACAAAGAGCAGATGACTCAACTGGGGCCTAGAAAGACTGTCCGCTTGAATTCCTTCCATTTGGGCACCCAGCGAGTCTTTTAAGGTACTTGTCGAGCTTGAGAACATGCCGTGACGCAGGGTCTGACATGCGCAAACTTGCACGCCACAAACACCAGCTGTCCAAAGGTTTTTTACTTGCCTGTTTTGCTGAGAATATGTATGCATCATCCTCTCTCATTTTCTTTGCATTCTATACCCCACTCTAAAATGAGCCAAATCATATTATAAATAAAGTATGGTAGCCTAGTGGTTAGGGCATTCGCCCTGCGATCAGAAAGTCCAGGTTCGATTCCCAAGACCGCTAGGCACCACT
>JBBPDC010186258.1:0-15391 GCA_037974485.1 Hemigrammopetersius urotaenia
AGCGCGGCTGCCGCGCGTCTACATTTGAAATAATGTACTTGCGCGCGCAAAAGACGCGATATGTGAACGGCCCCTAATATAGATTTTACTACGCTGAAATCAGGGCTCCAGATGGTGACTAGAATGGTCGCCTGTGCGACTAGATTATTTATGTTGCGACTAGCTTTTTAATTTCAGTCGCCAGTGGCGATCGTCTCTCAGAAACAAGAGGAATTAAAATAACTAAAAGTACAAGAAATGTGACATCTCATGTGCTGTTCCTTCTACACACCTTCCGACTAGTTATGAGTCGAAATTCTCATAACTTGTCGCTCTCGATGCCGATCTTCCAGGGGCCCAGACGAACTGATTAATCAAAGATTGCTTGCCATGATGTTGATTGTCTGCTAACACACTCCGCTACTTTAACCACCTTGACTATTACCATCAGAGGGAATCATTAAGCCTCCACTGTGTTTTAATGACACCAAGTGGTAGCTTCGACCATATGATGCCAGTTCAGCATCTGTTAGCAAACTACCACGGCACTCAACACAGGATAGCTTTCTAAAAATGTGTCAAATAACAATTTGTTTGATTATATTTGGTCATTATAAAATCCCTTCTTATAGTGTTTAGCCAAAACATTGTTTTGAGGCTGACTTGAACACAGGAATGCATATATTTGCTAGCTTAGCCTGTCTTAGCTAAGGTTTATAAAATAGGATGTTAAAATGGCCAAATATTTTCCAAACAATCATTTCTGCCTTACCATGTTTTACTTTGGCAACAATTTAATCCATGTCGTGATTTCTTTTAACGCTTACATGGGGTAAGACTGGAGACAAAATGTGCCATAACAATATTTTTTGAACTTAGATACTTGACAGAGATTTTGGCTCCTAAAAAAATAATTTGGCTCCCAAATATTTTGTGTTTAGGAGCCAATGGCTCCTAAGGTTTTGTTTTTGTCTATAGCCCTGCAAAATGCACATAGAAGCTCAAGTTTAGGATATTTAAGGATATTCGAGGACTTTTGGCCAGCAAATAAGAATTTCCAGTGGAAAAGTACAGAGACGCGCTTGTGACAGGCAGAGCGCTTGGGACAAACATGCTTGTTTTTCTTCGAAAAGTAAGTGTTTGGGAATTATGACACTGCGCTAATAGTGTTGTGTTTAAAAATTGTGTTGAAGTTGTTTTATTGTGTTTTGAGCGAGTTTTGTTGAGTATTTTGGCTCTTACTTATTGACGGGTTATTCAAACTGCAGTTCAGTGAAACGGGATGAGTGGAGAGAAGCGACATTGACGTGGCTATTGATTTATAATTCCTTTATAAAATAAGGATTTCTACAAACAAAATGTCATGTCTGCTTTCATGAAATAGCAGTGCTTGCAATAAAACTTTATAGGACATTTGTTTTTTATTCTTTTGAGCTCAAATTTTGAATATGAGTTGAAAAGACCTGTCGTTATGGGTTTTCTGTGTTTTTTCTACTCTTGCTACTTTTACAAAGCCAGGAAAATAAGATACGGCTGAATTTAGCATACACAGAACACAAGCATATATAAAATTCAGTTTTTCATTCGGTATTGCTGTCATAATGGGTTGTAAAGGGAAAGGGGAGAGGACGCAAGGTTAAACAGGAACGAAACAAAGTTTAATATACAGAAAACAAATCCAAATAACAAGAACAGAAGAATAACCCTGACCACGGGTAACAGAAAACACATGAAAAAGAAAACCAAAAAGAAGCAGGACTCGTGCTCCCGACTCAGAATTAAATAAACAAAAAACCAGGCTGGGCTGCCCCCTCTAGAGAGGGGAAGGCGAGACGACCGTGACAATTGCTTTTATGAACATAATTTTATAGATTTTCTTTCACTGGAACATGAAACTTCAGAGACTTCGCTGTGTCCAATCGTGAATAGAAAAAATAAAGTATGACAGAGTTATAAGCTTTTATATTTGGGAGCATTCAGTGGCGACGGTGAACAGGCTAATCAATGACCAGTAGATGACAGAGCTTAAAGCATTTTTTGCCATTGATTGTTACATTCACCAGTTTAGTAGAATACAATTCATATTTTAATATCAAAAGTGAATTAAAAAAAGAAGTCCCTCAGGCTACTTGAAGATCACTGCCACTTTCATTGCTACCACAATAGTTATTATCTGAATTTATGTTGTTGAAGATCCACCCCTTCATGGCAACTGTATTACCTAACAGCACTGGCCTCTTTGACCAGGATAATGCTCCCTGCCACTCTGCAAAAACTGTTCAGGAATGTTTTCAGACTGCAAATGCAAATTAAAAATTGAGTGTTTTGTAGTCAAGTAATGAACAGAGTCAAGCACACAAAATAGCTTTCACAGCACATACATTGGAATCTATCCACGGCTAAAAAGCAGCAGCAAAGGGAGGTAAGATCATGCTTGCTCCAAGTAATGTTTTTTTTCTCGTCAAGGTTTAAGCTTTGTGTGGCCATGAAAGTAATGAGGGTGGCCTTGTTCAGCTACTTCAGAATGAAGCTGAGGATAATAATGTGCTAAAGCCTTGGCCCTCAAACCGTTACACAAGTTCAGATATTCAAAATGAAATTTTGAATGTTAAGGCCAATAATATTGTTAGGACCACCTCAAACACTATACATGGGTCCACATTGCAGTACTCGCTCATTATTGATGGAGTCCAAGATGTGTCAGGAATTGAGCAAGAGGCCATATGCCTCCGTTCTGTAGACAGTTTCCTTATGCCACATGAAGGCTTTATAGATTTTTATTAAGTGTTATCAACTACAGGGAAGGATTTGGCTCAGGTGGCCTGCTGCGGTTGAACTTGCCCTTGTCCTGCCTTCAAGGGCAGAATTATGATGGGGCAGCAAACATGGCAGGTGGAGCCAAAGGAGTTCAAGCTGTTATAAGAGAGACATAGCCTCATGCTCATTGTGGCCCTCATTGCATCAGTCTTTAGACAGCCTATAGCTCATGCCCTTTTGTGACTGATGTACTAGATTTAGAACTCTGAAACCCCTCTGCCCTACACGGAGGCTGATGAGGACTGTCGGGGAAATTTACATTTATTCTTTGTAGTCATACATATGTTCCTTTGTAATCACATTTAGTGTAAGAAGAAAACTCAGCATACTCAGTGATGTGATCAAAAACCAATGATTCTTAATGATTCACTTGTGTTGGGAAGGGTCATGCTGACTAATCAGTAACTGCTCTTTAAGTTGAAAGGGTAAAGAATGATTTCATTAAGACGTACTGTTTGTGAAACTGATAGGGTCTGATGTTTTTACTAAGTATCTCTGTCAGCATGGGCTGAGGGGCGATTCGTAACTCATCTTACTGTCCTAGAGGGTCGTCTGAGAGGGTCTCTGTGTTTCTATCTTAAATTAAGCTGACGGGAAGGCACATCACTCACGTATTCGGGGGTGATAAGGGACTAGGCACAGAGACATTCTCTCATCATCTCTTAACTGATAACAGCTTAGGCAGTTCTGTGTATAAATGCTTGGGCTCAGAATGTGTGAGAGAGAGAAGTTCAGAATCCAGGACTGCCCTGGATGACGTTCGACTCTTTCCATCTGCAGATGAAATAAACCTTTGTTTGAGCGAAGAAGACTTTTGTCTGTTTGCTGATTCTCCACTGCCCCGACAGGACAGTGGCCATTCAGGCCCCAGCATAGACTGGCCATAGGCCAATCACTTTCACACCTTTCAGTTGTCAAATCTTTTTGCCAGAAAGTTACAAAAGCTTCATCAAACTCACAATATCTCACTGTCCAAGTGTTAGAATATCACAGCTAGCAGTCCAGTGATATGTGCTAAATGGCCTATTTACAGATTGTTTAAAGGGGGTTTTACTTACTGTTCAAAATAAATGTACCAAGAATGTTTTTTTGGATGCAACCACTTTGGGTTGACTAATAGACCTTTTGATGTACAGAGCTATTCTTGTAAACAAGAACCTCCCCATAATGTAAAGACTCTGGATGTGTCTGAGTCAGGTATACTGGCACTTCCATTATCTGAAAAAAAAATGTGTTTTTCCTTCTGTAAAGTATCATGCAACTTCCACCATTCTTTTCCTAGTAGTCTAATGAACGTTTACCTGAAACTGGAACTTGAACACGAGAAGACATCAGCTTGTCGATATTTTCATGTATTCTCATTTTCCATGAGCAGTCTTGAAGCAGTTTTGGTGTGGCACAAAGCACAAGTAAATCAGAAAAGATCACACACACAGAGTACCCTAACCCTAAGCAAAAGTCTTTAAAACGTGTTACAAAGAGGAGTGTTATTTTTTCTTACATTACTAAATATGCTCAATAAAATTACAAATAAATACAAAATATAACCGTGAGCGGCGATGAGAGGGGTCCAAGCTGTTTGTGGCCAGTCCTCCAAACAGCAGTGCTGACAGGTTAGAGCGCTTTGTGCCACACAGATGGTTCATGAATTATATTGAGGATATATCCCGTTGTAGCACCTCCCAGTGGCCAAAGTTAACGACACTTGACACATCTTGTAGTATCAAAAACATACACATTACTGAACTTGTGACAGAGGGCAGAATTCAGCAGTAAAATTGCGAGTATGTCTCATGGTTCATGAGTTATGGCCAGAAACCAACTGCTATGTTTGAATATGTGCTATAACTCCCCCCAATAGGCAAATTGGACCAAATTTTAACTGCATCATCTAAACTTGTATGTCAACAAATGTATCAAGTTTGCGAATCGTCGGCCTGGGATTTTTTTTTGTAGAAACTTTTGGCGCCCCTTTGGCTGCTATCAGCCATTTCATGATACGCTCACATGATGTCACTCAAATTCAAGCCATTCTTTGACAAAATGATATGAAATGTACATGGTGTTAAAAACACATTTTTTCTGCAATAGGGATGCACTGTTTCAGAAATTCCATAACTGAAGTGTATCTCAGTTTATGCATAAATTAGAGTAATGTGATGTCAACCTAAAGCTGTGGTGTATCAAAGTTTAATAATGAGCGGACTGACCATTTTATGCAAGTGTCTTTTATCATGAACGGATCATGAGTTAGACTGGTTTGAAGTTTACAAGCCATGAAAGAAATATACCAATAAATGCAATTCTCTACTGTAGCAACCCCCATTGGCTAATGTCAGTGAATTTTTGGAGTACCTACATGAATGAACTGGTACGCACTAAAATTAAAAATGTTCTCTGTGTCTTGGTCGAGGGGGAGAGGGTGGCGCAGTATAAAGTCACAAATTGCATTTTCCACTTATGTCTATGCGGGTTTGCGTACCTCTTATGTCAACCCCTGCATATTATACATCTGTACCAAAGTTGGTGCAGATCAGATCCAGCATTAGCAATTTCTCCAACTCTGTCCCTTGTCTTCCAGACCGAAGTGCGTCTCTCCCCTGGCTCCATGGCTGTCTGAAGTCCTGCGAAGTAACTGCAGGGAACTGAGAGCAGCTGAGAGAAGACGGTAGAAAACGCTTAAGAACAGTGACCTCATCGCTCATCACTCTCTACTATATAATTTTGCCAACAATTTGACTTCTGCTAAGTCTTCCTTCTTCAGAACCAAATTTGAAGAATCCGCATTTAACCCTCATCAGCTAATTGCCACCTTTTCATCACTTCTCAAACCTCCTTCTCTCCCTGTTTCTCTAGATCTCTCATCAGAAGACTTCGCAAAGTTCTTTGACAAAAAGATTGACAACATTCGAGTATCCTTTCCTCCTTCCACCACACAGTCCAGTTTCAAGCCTTCTCACCGCTCTCTTCTGATGAAATTTCACTTCTCCCGACATCCTTTTCTCTCCCTAAATAGGCTCCCACCAGTCCAGGTTCAAGACCGTGCACTCCACTGAAACGGCTCTCCACTGGTTTCCCACAGGGATCGGTCCTAGGACCACTTCACTTTTCTCGTTATACTGGTTCTCTTGAGGATGTAATAGCTTCACCTGTTTTTTCTTATCACTTCTACGCTGATACTTAACCTCTTATCCACTTATCCTCTCTTTCCCTTCCAACAATAACCTGGTCTCAACCCGTATCTCCGACTGTCTGGCCGATATTTCCTCTTGGATGGCGGCCCAACACCTCAAGCTGATCCCCAGTAAGACCGAGCTCCTCTTCATCAAAGGAATTCCTTCACTGAGCCACGATCTCATTGTCCCTTTTAAGAAGGTAAGAAATCTTGGTGTTACATTAGATGAAGATCTGTCTTTCTTGCCGCAGGTTGGCCAGATTTCTAGAACATACAGATACCTTCTCTACATCAGAAGAATCCGACCCTTCCTCACCACAAAAAGCTACACAGATTCTCCATACTGGACTACTGCAACTCTCGACTAGCAGGACTTCCATAGAAGGTAACCAAACCGCTTCAGCTGATACAGAACGCAGCTGCCAGGTTAGTGTTCAATGTTCGTAAGTTTACTCACACCACACCTTAACTAAGGAACCTCCACTGGCTCCTTGTGGCTGCTCGTGTTAAGTTCAAATCCTTAACATTTGCTTTCAAGGCCAAAACTGGACTTGTCCCCCCCATACATAACAGCGTTGATCAAACAACGTGTCACTTCTCGTCCTCTCGGGGCTTCAAGCACGGCTCATCTCGAGCCTCCGCCACTCAAAAGGGAAAGACTGTTCTCAGTCTTGGCCCCCCAGTGGTGGAATGAACTCCCTCTTCTGATCAGATCTGCGGAGTCCTTCGCAGTCTTCAAGAGCCCCCTTTTTTGTATTCTTTTAAAAAATCTCTTCTTTCTCCTCTTGACTTCTCTATGGCTTATGATGTTCTGGTATTGTTGGGTAGGTATTATTTGACAGAAGTTGTATAGGTGCACCAAATAGTTGATGTGGATATAAGCTGTTTACAGGTTTAAGATACAGTTGTGGACTTGAGCACTGATGTACGTCACTCTTGATAAGAGCGTCAGCCAAATGCCATACATGTAAAAATGTGAATGTAAATTTGGGCCCATTAGAGTCAATTACATCACATGCATGTGATGTGCAGGTCCTGTCCATGCTGTTCAGAAAAGTTCAAATGTTATTGATAATTATTTGATTTGGGTCTCTAGAGATTCATATGAGACAAGAATTGTGAAGATAGGAAAACACCGAAGACTAGTTTGTAAAAGTACAAATTTCTAGTAGAGGAAATTATGTTTAAAGAAATGTGTATGTGAAAGAAAATTATGAAAAACATTTACAGTTTTGAACCAATTGTTTTATTGAACTGAGTCGAGTGATTCAGTACATCTAAAAACTGCCGTGCCCATCACTAAGCTCCACTACTCCAACAGCAAAGCTCTCAACAGGCACCTTACTCCAGCAACTGGCGACTACATACACATTTTAACACAACAGTGTGATGCCACTGCTCTCTCGTGCTAAAATCATGGAGGCTAATCTACTAAAGATGCTTAACCAAAATGTGTAAGGATCATTTGCTCTGAAACAGCTACTTCATTGTTTTGATTCACTCAATGGTAAGATGTTTGTGACCATCACACCTATATAAGAACTTACATCCCCTTCCAAAACCATGGGCATTAATAGGGGTTTCTTTGTGGCTATATTGCATTTCACAAACATTTCTTGTGCTGATGGTTCTTGCAGAGGTGACTTTTAGTAGAGAAGGGTGCAAAACAGGATACCTACAGTCCTTAGCGCTTGGTAGCCCTACTCAAATAGCTGGTTGGTGTACAGCGTTGTGGCTTTGCTCAGAGATACATCCATCTCCCAAAGGCAGATCTATTTAACATCCAATAGATATACCATATTGATTAATTCAATCCTCCGCCGTTTTTGACTCACTCCTAAAGCATTTGTTTTTTAAAGCTTGAGAGTAGGGCTGCACAATATATCGCAAATTTACCATCATCGCTATATCAACATGCGCAATATACATATCGTGAAAAAATATCCATATCATGAAAGACTGACTGAACTGCAATAAATGGTGTTTTTCCAAAACTCTTCACCCAGTGCCACAGAGAAGAGGGCACAAAAAAAATCACTGGGCAGTTTTCTTCATCTTCTGTGCTGCTGTTATAGATTGTTCCTTTTGCTGTTTTTTTTTTTGGCTAAGAACTTACTATAATTTAAATTGTGTTTAGATTTATTTCAAATTTAAAATCATTTAAAAACAATTCAGATTTTTTTCAGCAATGTTCATATGTTTTATGGGAGGCTTTAAATGCTCTGTTTCAGTAAATCCTTAAAAAAAAAAAAACATGTTGGAATGGAAATATAGCTTTTCTTTTTACTTTCCTGCATAGACTAGTCAGCATCTGGAGTCTTTATTACTGGCAAATCCAAAGCAGAAAAACATTAACACTATAAAGGCTAAGTTTTTACTCACATCACGTGATATCGCCATCGCAACACTCAACAACATTATCGCATATCGCATGTTTACCTAATATTGTGCAGCCCTACTAGAAAGGTAAGTGAAATTCCTCCTGCACTGTGAGCAAAAACAAATTTCCCCTGTGTGAGTGCGTTAGCACTTTTGGAGTGTACTCTGTTCATCATAACGTTTTTCACATTCTGTACAGTGATCCGGTTTCTCTCCCATTGGAATGCATTGGTGACGAATAGTACTGTGTTAATTAAAACTCTTTCCACACTCGGTTTAGTGATACGGGTTCTCTCCAGTGTGAATGCGCTGGTGTCTTTTGAGAGAACTTTGTCGAGTACAACTCTTCCCACACTCTGAGCACTGATATGGCATCAGTCCTTTATGAACCTGTTGGTGGCACTGGAGATGATGCTGCGGATTTAAACTCTTCCCACACTCGGTACCCTTATTTGATTTCTCTCCTGTGTGAATGCGTTTGTGTATTTGGAGAGAACACTGTCGACTAAAAGTCCTTCCACACTCTGTACAGCGAAACGGTTTTTCTCCTGCGTGAATGCGTTTGTGTATTTGGAGAGAACACTGTCGACTAAAAGTCCTTCCACACTCTGTACAGCGAAACGGTTTTTCTCCTGTGTGAACGCGATTGTGTCTTTGGAGGGAACTCTGTTGACTAAAAGTCCTTCCACACTCCCAACAGTAATACGGTTTCACTCCTGTGTGAATGCACTGGTGTGTTTGAAGAGAACTTTGTCGAGTAAAACTCATCCCACACTCTGAGCACTTATATGGCTTCAGTCCTGTGTGAACACGTTTGTGGCGCCAGAGATTACTCTGCATATTAAATCTCTTACCACACTCTGAGCACTGATATGGCTTCAGTCCTGTGTGGACACGTTTGTGGTCCCTGAGACTACTCTTCCAATGAAAGATCTTACCACACTCAGAGCAGTGATAGGATTTCACTCCTGTGTGAATGCGCTGGTGTGCTTGGAGAGAACTTTGTCGAGTAAAACTCCTCCCACACTCCTTGCAGTGATATGGTTTCAGTCCTGTGTGAATGCGCTGGTGCCTTTGAAGAGAATTTTGTCGAGTAAAACTCTTCCCACACTCTGAGCACTGATATGGCTTCAGTCCTGTGTGAACACGTTGGTGGCACTGGAGATGATACTGCCGACTAAAACTTTTCCCACACTCTGAGCACTGATATGGCTTCAGTCCTGTGTGAACACGTTTGTGGTGCCTGAGATTACTCGGCCAATTAAAGCTCTTACCACACTCAGAGCAGTGATAGGATTTCACTCCTGTGTGAATGCGCTGGTGTGTTTGGAGAGAACTTTGTCGAGTAAAACTCTTCCCACACTCCTTGCAGTGATATGGTTTCAGTCCTGTGTGAATGCTCTGGTGCCTTTGAAGAGAATTTCGTCGAGTAAAACTCGTCCCACACTCCTTGCAGTGATATGGTTTCAGTCCTGTGTGAATGCGCTGGTGCCTTTGAAGAGAACTTTGTTGAGTAAAACTCGTCCCACACTCTGAGCATTGATAAGGTTTCTTTCCCTTGTGAATGCGCTGGTGAGTTTGGAGATCAATTTGTCAACTAAAATTCTTCCCACATTCAGAACACTGGTGAATTCCATCAATGCTTTTAGTTTTCTGTGCTCGTCTATGAGAGGTTTCTTTATGGAGAGTACGAGAGCTTCTTCTGGTTGCCATGTCATCAAATATATGCCGTTTAGATTTCAGCAGGGTGATGTATTCATGTTGCTGGCATCTCTTGATGTGTGGAAGTAAATTTAAGCTGTACAGAAAGGCAGATACACAGAGCAGAAGACATGCACAGCGAAGTGTTTCACTCCTGGAGGAGATAAAGAAAGAAAAACAACTGAATCAATCAGGTGCACATGATTAGAACATTTTGGAAGGAAGCTTCTCAAAGTGAAATCTTCATAACATGGGATTTAAAATGAGGTACAGTATTCTAAAATTGTTCCTTAAAAGAAAGGGGGGAAAAAAAAATCACAAATACACGTGAATGTAAACACACACATGTATGAATATATAAATTGATCATTTGACCTTACTCACATAATATTCTAAGGAAATTCATCTGTTTCGTGCTTTTTAATCTTTAGTCTCCCAGACTCGTTTCTCATGCGGCAACACTACACAAGAGCTCCGAAGCTTCCCATCCAAGTTTGGATGTAATAAGAGATACGATCAACTAGTGATGAGCTACCTGAAGCCAAGGCGCCGAAGCGCGTATCGAGTATAAGGGGGCGTGACAGACCAAGCCCCGCTTCGAGGCGTGTATCGTTTGGCAGAAAAACATGTGACCAATAACGAAGCCACGGTTCGTTATATCAGCGTTTCATCCCAAGTTTCGCTTCCTGTATAAAAGTGAGACACGGCTCTTTTCAAGTGTAAGTACCTTAAGGACAACGTTAAATTACACGTTTATAGTGGTTAAATTACACTTTCGAGAAAATGCCCTCTGTAAAGGTAAAAAAATAACGCTCTGTTGTGACGACACATGACACGTGACAACATCAACACAGCGGATGTAGTGCGTCCGAATTCCATTCATACTGTATAGAACGTACTGTTTTAACGGTAGAGCAGTACGTTCTAACTTAAATGTAGTACCTACTCAAGTAGTATGCGATTTCGGATGCAGCCCCCGTTTGTCGTCGGTCACGTGGTTTTCTGCTTAAACGATACACGCCTCGAAGCGGGGCTTCGTCTACCACACCCCCTTATACTCTACGCGCTTCGGAGCTTCATGTGCCCATCATTACGATCAAACTTTATTAGTCCCACAAGTGGGAAAGTTGCTTTGTCACGCAGAAAGTGGACAGAACATCTGGAGCACAGCAGACTTACCTCCAGCACTGCTACTCCCGCTCCTCTCAGTCCAAACACACCGTGGGAGCGGAAGCCTGTATCTTCTTCGCTGCTGTGGGCTTGGAGAACCACAAGTGTGGCATTAGTGCCATCTGCTGGACTACCCAGCTTTCACTATACAACCACGTGATAAATGATTGGCTCAAAATCCCACTTGCATTTCAACAAATCACGCGCCCTGCCTTCACACAGGAAGCAGCTCTCAGCAAAATAACATTATCAAACAGTTGTGTGCACCAGAACTTCAGCAGAACACTAGTGGTGTGCTATACTACAAGATTTGGTATTGATCCGGGGCGTGTTGGATTGGTTGCTGCGCTCGTGCAGTGATATATTTGACTGTTTATTTTTTACATTTCTTTCACGTTAACCAGTGGCAAACAGGACCACAGGAACTGACAACCATAATTTATTGTCTTAAGTTGTGCCTGTCTTCCGCAAACTAAGGCTGCACCACATTGGCAAACACAGTTCACAAGGATTTTAGATCCTATCCTGTATATATTTAATACGTGTAAGTGACCATTTATCATACGTGAACACACCACAGCACACAGTGTGAACAGCACGAAATTCAACCTCTGCATTTAACCCATTCACCTTGCTCAGGGTACCTCAGCAGTGCCTAGCGGTCTTGGGAATCGAATCCGGACTTTCTGGTCGCAGGGCAAATGCCCTAACCACTAGGCTACCAGCTGCCCCCAAAACTACAACACAGTGTGAACTGCTCCTCCAACTGGCAAAAGTCAGTACCACACCGCTGTTTGTGTGTGTGTTTGTGAGAGAGAGAGAGAGAGCGAGGAATGAGTGAAATGTTTTAAAATTATTAATTAAATCCATGTGTATAGCATAAAATGCATTTTTTTCATGGAGTGTATCATTTCACTGTTTAGACTGCCAGTAAATGTCTTACTATTCTGACTTTCTTACATTGGTTAAGTTTTTGTCTCATTGATTGTTAGTGTATAAGTGGACAAGAGAATGCAAATTCTTCCAAATCAGCAGCGTATGTGAAGGTATGGTTTGTTTAAATACAGGTGGGATTTTGAGCCAGTCATTTATCACGTGAAGGTTGTGCTTTCCTGCAGATGGCACTAATGCAACACGTGTGGTTCTCCAAGCCCACAGCGGTGAAGAAGATATGGAGTAGCAGTGCTGGAGGTAAGAATTTCTGCGGTGCTCCACCGCGTTCACTGTTTGTTTTAATTAGAGAAGTGCTGGAGGATTGTTCCTCAAAATTTACATTTCTGTGAAGGAGGAAAATATATATAGGCAACACAGCAGCAACGTTTCATCCATCCAACATGGATGGGAAGCTTCTGAGCTCTCGGGTGGTGTTGCCAAGTGAGAAACGAGACAGAAAGACTCCTTAGGTGCCCAAAAAAAAAAAAAAAAAAAAACAGAGCAGGGATTACTCCAGGATGTGGGTTGGTCATTTATTTTGTTAGATATCTTCAATACAGGGATTTAATTGTATTGGCATGTACAAAAGTATTGCATGTGCATTGATTAACAGATACAAGGAGCAGGGATCCGTTCTTCGTATGTCTCTTGATTCGACCGAGATGAATTGACGCATCTAAGACGAGATCATCCTGCTAATTACGATGTGGCTAATTTGGTTATTCGAGCACCCCTGTTGTTGTAGATTAGTATAGCTGGATTGAGTTCTCTATGATTATTGCGCGTTCGTGCGTTGGTTTAAACGGCGATATATCGACAGGAGAAACACTGATCACAACCCCTTCGATTGGTTGACGAAATGGCAAAAGAGCGAGCTCAGTTTTTTCTCAAGCTGGAGCAAGAGCTTTTATTAACTTATGGAGAATTTCAAATTTGAATAAAAACACCGGGAAACAGCAAATGCTGCATATGTTATTTTGTGTGTATATATATATATCTCAAATCCCTTTTGTATTAATTGCTCCTTTTGTCATATTTAATCTATATCTTTATATTTGTTATATATCTAATATATGTCTTTTATATATATCCGGTGAGTTGAACATTTCACATGGAGGTTTAACATAGAAATTATATAAATGATACCCTCACGAGAAAAGCGATGTCTCTCAAGAAGTATATTGTCATCCTGCGCCAAAGGATCCTGTCTATCACGCAAAAACACGAGGAATTTAAAGAACAAGACATGGCTGCGACCGATTACCTTCACTTATATAGACGCAATCGGGGGATAGAATGTGACATATTAGACACACACGGCGATTAACACACGAATGATGACCACAGCCACACACACACATGTATACATATACTGTATGTTTAAATCCATCCATCCATATACCGTATATATGCAAAATACTTTTCTTTTCCCACGTGAGTCAGTATGCATCAGTCGTGCTCTTTAACCAATCAGATGTGACCTCGCCATTTCAACCAATTATAACCTGCCAGGAGCGCAGCCTAAATCCTGTTTACGTGAAATCAACCTGCTCCCGAGCAGATTTAAGCTTACTGACCTGTTGCTATGACAGCAAGTCCGAGATGCGCATCGAAGAACGAAACAATCCAAGATCAGGACAAATCCACAACAATCAAATCCAGCTAACTGAGTTAGCGACGTACGAAGAATGGACCCCAGGACAGGCTACCTTTGTTTGTTTGTTAAAGGTCCCATGACATGCTCATTTTTTATGCTATTATATAGGTCTTAGTGGTCCCCTAATACTGTATCTGAAGTCCGATAATGGTAAAGTTAATAAGATTACTCCTTGAAAGGTTGCCTAGCTCCAGGAAAGTTAGCCAACTAAGCTGAATCCCCTCAGGAATGCTGTGCAGCCAACGTCCACCAGAGTAAATGAGCGGAGCGAGGCGTGGAGCGGCATGATTTTGCCTGGAGCTTGGAGCGGATTTCTTGAAAGTCGGAGCGTCGCGAGAGACAATCTCTCCACTACCGCTCCGTAATGCAACTGCATTAGCTATAGCATGAACGAATTCACGCTTTTGTTCGAGGATCGATATAAAAAAATAAATAATGAAAAATTACAGTGGAGCGTTAATTAGAGACATTTTTCATGGAGCGAACATGGAGCGAGGATCAAGTGAGGAGCGGAAAATGGTAAACCCAGCGCGGAGCTGGAGCGGAGTGATCATGAAATGCTCTGAGCGCGGAGCGGAAATTCTTGCCGCTCCACTCCGCTCACATACTCTGACGTCCATTAAGGCAGTGAATGGCATTGAATGAAATGTCAAACTGTGAATAGAATTCCCACACCACATAGACAATAAACCAATCAATAGCTTTTAAAACCAATTAAAATCTATTAAAACCATTGAAAATATACAAGTAAAATGACAGCAAAGTTTCAATTGTAGATACTCCAATTACTTTTGCAATAGTGTTTTAGTTGCTTCAGGTTATTCAAAGGCAGAGTGCAGTATCTATGCTCTCTGGGGCAAAACCCCACAGCTTCTTAATTCAGGTCTGGGCTTACTTCTGTGTTTTTGTCATGTTTTAGGATCCAGTTCTGCTTCAGCTTTTAACGTGACACTTCCACCTCCATGCTTCATTTTTGGTACGAGGTTAAATTTCTGGAATGCTGTATTTGGTTTACCCCAGATGTGTCCTCGGGTTCTGGTGTCTGAATAATTAAGTTTTAGAGTCACCAGTCAGAAGAAAATTATTCCAGAAGTCCTTGTCTTTGTCTACATTCTGTCTAGTAAACTTCAGTGTGGCATTCAAGTTTCTCTTAGAGAGCAAAGGTTTCCTTCTTGCACACATCCCATGCCAGTCAAACTTGTGCAGTCTCTTTCTGATTGTAGAGGTATGTACTTTCACATCAACAATAGGAAGAGCCTATGGTCGGTCCAGTGATGACATTTTAGGGTTTTAGAGACTTTTAGCATCTTGCAGTTTACTTCAGTCTTGACACTTTTTTGTCTTTCTTTACCTCTTCCAGGTGTGAAACACTACCCTGTGCATGTGCTATCCTGCTTAGAATATCTGCCTTCCTGTACAGCTTAAATGTACCTTCACGCATCAGGAGGTGCCAGCAAAATATATACACCACACTGCTGAAATGTAAAGGGCATATATTTGATGACATGGCAACCAGAAGAAGTTCCCGTGCTCTCCAAAATAAAACCTCTCCTAGACGAGCACAGAAAACTGAAAGCACT
>JBBPDC010186266.1:4378-15390 GCA_037974485.1 Hemigrammopetersius urotaenia
GCCTGGGGGAAGAGGGGTCAAGGAAAAAAACCCCCCCCCCCCCCCCCCCAAAAAAAAACAAAACTAGTGAGACACTCTAAGGACATCGCTAGAACTGCCATTATACCTTGCAACCAGGACCGCTAATATTTACTACATTAGCAATCAAGGCACCTACCAATGATACTGAATCAGGGGAAAAAAGACACGACATGGAACTCAATCCTACTTGAAGTGCATAAAAGACAACAATATCAGATTTAAACCAAAATAATGTTTTTCTATTGGGTTAAATGAGTCCAGATTAATAGGATCAGTACCAGAAACCCTCATCTGGACTGGTGACAGTACAGTAACAATACTTATAAAGCTCATTTGACAGCTCACATGAATATTGCGTCTTAAATGAAGCCTTTGACAACAGCTAACAGCTAACGAATGATATTGCACACCCCAAGTGTTACCATCACAACAAAAAAAAAAAACACAAAACGAAGCTCGTGTGAGGTCTGAAAGTGGAGCCTAAGCACAAAAACGCAGGCCAGCATCTGTTCCATCCTACACACTGATAACTGGCATTAAATATAGCGCTCCTCTAACACAGCCCACACACATCCTGCCATTGATTCGGCCAAAGCCTGGACAGCGTTTACCGAGTTTGCGCGTGACTCACTGCAGCATTGTGCCCACTGTGGTCACTACTGATAACAGCTATCTGCCCCGTCCACTGAACCGGTTCCTCAATGGTTACAGATGAGCTTACAACTGAATGGGTTCTCAAAGGCAGAAGCAGTGAGTGAAATCAGAGACAGGTCCCAACCAGTCTTTCGCTAATTTCTCCAGGCCAAAGCTGCTTCAAGACCAAAACACAAGAATGTGCGTAGGAACAGGCCTTTTGAGAGTAGAGAAATGATTAGGCCAAGAATGCCAGCAGAGGAGGGAGTTTGTTTTTCAGGACTAGGCCTCATTTTCAACTAGCTGCGTTCAAACAGGATTAGCACTAAGAATTCCATGTCAAACTCTGAGCAGAATGTTAGCCATCTGAACAAATGGTGCTTGCAGATGAAAGGCGAATGGTAGGAAAAGGTCTTAAGCGTTAATTACCTGAGCCAGGGGCATAAGAGGCATTCAGAACGTGTGCGTTTGTGGGGGGGTGGGCGTGGGTCCTCCCCTTGCATTCTGGTGTATTTTTAACATGTTGTTGAACACCTAATTTTACCTACAAAAGTGACTTAATTCAATGACTATTTTAGAGACAGATTCAAAAACTCATTCAACTAGTCCATATAAACCAACTGCTATGCCTAAGATTATGAAATTAATTTGACACATTTATCACCAACAATGACTTTTTTACTTTTTTTGCATTTTACTTTTTATTTTGTGTATTCTTTTTTTAATTTAGTTTTAGATGGACATAGAAACTTCTTTGTAAAGAAGCTTCTATGTCCATTGTGTCTGGGAAGGGAGAAAATATTGCAAACAATTGTTCATCAACCAAGAATGCCCTTGGCTTAAGTAGCCTAAATACGGCAAAGTTTACTACTAATATGTTATTGTTTAGTTGAACATTCAGGGGATTAAGCGGTTACAGTAAATGAATGCTTCCATTTCTGCTTCCATAATAAAGACTTCATATTTCCTGTGGACATGGTTTCTCTAGCTTTTGAGGAGAACGGGTGGCCATCTGAAGAAGCATGCTAACAAGGTAGCTTTCTGAAGACCATGCTGCTGCTGGAGAATGTAGCTATGTGCTAGCTCCCTCCATCCCAGCCTATAACGTAGAATTACAGTCCTCTGACTGGAAGGTGAGTCACTGAGCACTCTCCAGCTGTGCTTTCCATCTGTCTGAAACTACCATGTCTCGGCAGAGAGAGAGAGAGAGAGAGAGAGAGAGAGAGAGAGAAAGGCAGAGAGAGAGAGTCTAAAGGCTACAAGCCCTGATTGATCCCACTTCGTCATCCTTGTAATGGTTCCCTCTTAGCATTCTTTACCATTTAGTGCTGCCTCTGTCGTACCCCGATCCATTTAGCATGCTAGCTCTCAGTTATTCAGGGGCTTGCGCTCTCTTGAGGAATGTCAAACCCGATGCTTTGCTTGCGCGCATGAAATATTGAAGTGCTCCGAGCTAGCATCCATTCCCGTAAAGTGTGCACTTCCTTGTAAAGGTCCCTTATTGGACTGCACAGTAAACAAGAGGCTAGACCCAGACTGGAGGCGAAGGAACGCAAGTCGATAATGAACTCAGCAAGGTCTGAAAGAACTTACAGAACAAAAACCTTGACGTAAAAGGCATCTGAGGAGTCGGTGCTGTTTTAAATCTGCACATACGTGAGCTCAAACTGAAGGAAAAGAAAACACGGCAGCAGATCCTCCATACAAAAGAGGTTAATGAGTGCATTTGCGTAAAACCGGGCCCACAAAGGTCTTTCCGATCATTGCAAAGGGGGGCGTCCGTGGAATGTACACGAGTGAGTGACACATGACCTTTGCGCATGACTACTCTGAAGGGTTAGCTCAGGGTCATAGTGTGCTAAATAACATGCTTCTACCCAACAAATAGTCTAATTACCGTCTGCAGTCTGACTCATGAGGCTGCGTAGCTAACATGCAGGACGAGCACAATTCAGCCTCTCTTCTGTACACAGATGCCCTTCTCTCTGTAAATAAGCCCATTATGTGGTGCATTCTAAATGCTTAAGAGGGTCAGGTGATTAGTGAGATGCCTGCAATGGTATTTACAACAGCATAATGGAATGTGACTACCAAGAAAGTGAATTTGTGGTCATTTAACATGAAATGTGTTCTGCTTCCACTACAGGTGATATTAGTCATCTCTATGTTTACTCTTTTTTTCCCTTCCTAAGGTCAATTTTGTCCGTTGTTCGCGTGCAGTTTTACTAATCATTTCCATTTTGACTTCTCTCAAAGCTCCGAAATGCCCCACCACGGTTATTTTTTAAAGCTATCTTGTGACAGACTTGAACTAAACACTTGTGAATTTGGTTTCTATGTTGTGGACTTTGTTTCTTTCAGGCAAACATCACCTGACTGAAGCGTCCTTTTTTGGATCTGTTTATACAGTATTAGGCCCAAAAGCTCCATCCAGTGTGGAAATGCAGTTCTTTAGAGCGTGTAGCTTTACATGACGGCATCCTAAACAAAACAGTTTGCCACCACAAGCAAATCAGATTTGTTTTGGCCAGCAGTGGCACCAGTGGTTGTGAGAGCAGCTGTAGCAGGGCAGGGTTAACAGAGGGCATGTTGGAGGAGAGAGAGAGAGAGAGAGAGAGAGGGGAGAAAGAAAAAGAGAGAGAGATAAAACTAATCACTTAAACCCACCCTGTTGCGCAAACGCACAGAACCCAATCCGGACCAACATGTGACGGGGCTTGGGGCTTTGAGCGGCGAGCACGTTTTGAAAATGTGATCTAGTGGCGTGGGAATATAGCGCACACTCAACACGCACGCACCATCCATTGCCATGGTGGGCACCGCTGCTACTAAGCTGCAAGTCAGCCCCCCCCCCCCGCCCCCGCCCCCCGTGCTGCACAGACTGAAGCAGCAAATTCATTCCACCAGTCAGGCAGCATCACAACTCTTTCAGACTCTTCTGGGGTCCCATGATGTAGTGATGGGTTTTATTGTACAATGCTCTGTGAAGCTCAATGGAAATCATCGTTTTTTAATTTGAATAATTCAAGTAACTGTGTACAATTACCCAAAAAAAGTCATGGTAGGAATAAACAGTGCAGTGTTACAGTCTCCAGAGTTTGCAGCAGGACGACTCAAGTTTACAGTAGGAACGCCACAATTAAAATCAACCGAGATCGGAATCAATACCAATACCATGTATTTTATCTGACTGAAGATTTTATGACATAAATTATGTTTGAACACTGCTGCTACATCTGTCCCTAATGTCAATTATGCAAGACTATCCAGTCATATATTGCTCTGCAGTGTTTTATTTGTTTATATGTTACTGAAATACATCACACTTTTCAATACAATGCCTGTTAAAATGCCTGTTTTCATACTGAAGAGCAATAAAGTTACTTTCTGCAAACTTGGCTAATGGTAAGTACTGGAAATGTGCATTTTCTGTCTTCATTTAGTTCGAACAGTTTGAGCTTCAGGGTAAAAATACTGATATCAAGGTAGGACCACCTCATCCCTTGTTAAGACACATATGGCTGGTAGACTTGATGTAAACAGTAGCATCTGATCCCGAATCGAAAACAGATTTGAAACATAATGATGCGGAATAATGGCAATGTGTTCATTTCCCCAGCAGGTGTAAAAGTGCAACTTCCTCCAATAACCTTCAGTTTTCTGTATCAAAATGTCTCTATTAAGATTACTTCACTATATTCAAAAGTTACAGAAAGGCTTGAACTCCAACTTTTTATCTTATCTAGAGATAACCTTCTTGCCTTCTCTGTGATTATCCATGAGTCACTACATACAGGCCGAATAACAATAGTGCGGTAATGTCTGAGCTCTAGCCGTTTCTGAGTCACGCTCCCTGGAGGCCTGTGTGCCCCTGACCTGCTTCCACAGGTTTTCATCATTAACCTCAGATTATACAGCCTGTTTGGCTTCTTTAGCCAGCCACTCTAATTACCCCAGATACCTAATGAGTCAGATACAGCACGACTCAGGTCCTCAAGAAGGAAATAAAATCCTCTTATCTGTTATTATTAATGCCACATTATAAAAATAATCAGCATCATCCAGTATTATTATTATTATTATTATTATTATTATTATTATTATTGGCACTATAGCTGTTGTTGTTGTTGTTATTGTTTGTTGTTATTATCATTATTAGGAGAAAATGTCCCAGAAAAAGGCTTTCATGTGATGTTGGGACTGAATGAAATTAGGGTGAAAGGAACACTGTGATGTGATGTGATGTGTGTGTGTGTGTGTATGTGTGTGTGTGTGTGTGGCACTCCACTGTTCTGTCTGAAATCCAGTCCACCACCTGTGTCCCCGTGCCCTCGTCTGTCAGTGGGGTTTTAAAGCAACACCTGGCTGCTTTCGATACATTCACAATATTCCATTCACAAGACCTTCCATTACTACACACACTTTAAACCCCAGTAGCGCCAACACAAGCAGCATCTATAGCTCAGCAAGGACATCAGGCGCTCACTGGAAGCCTGTCAGACTACGACAACACCACTGTCACACATTCCTGCTCAAACATCAACCATTTACCGCTGCAGAATCTTCAAACAAGTTTGGAAATGGGTAAAGTAAGAATCATGCATGCATGTATGTGTGTGTGTGTGTGTGTGCGTGTGTGTGTGTGTCTGTGTGTGTGAACAGAACTTTAAAGAAACATTCATCAACCATGGAACAGCCAGAATAAAGCTGTAAGTCTGTCCACGCAGCTTTTAAACTGAATCAAATTCTGCCAGGAGGTTTGATATACGTATGACTATCATAACTATTGTGTAATATATTAATATCATTGCTGCCAGGTGGTTTTCACATGGTTTATACGATGCACAAAATGCAAAAGCACCTAAATATATTATTTAAAATGAAATATTTATACCCATTATATAAAATATTAATTAATATATATATATATATATAACTGTAAATTATACTGGCTGATATTTTTCACATTATTTAAAATCAGTGCCAACAAATGAGAACTTTCATTCAAACTGGTAGTTTTGCATCTGTTAAACAGATTTTTCCAAAATGCTTCCTTTTTTGTGATTATAAAAATAAAAAATAAGCTTATTAGCAGCACCCACAGGTGTGTGTGTGTGCGTGCGTGTGTGTGTGTGTGTGTGGGATTTGGATCAGTATGCAAAAGGCCAGCTCTCTCTGCAAGGCCCGAGTTGGTGATTAGTAAGAGGTCACGCAGCAAACTGAAATCAACATCCTGCTATTCGCCGCGAGCGCGCTCCCGCATTTCCGCTAATTAAAAAGCAGAGGAGGCATGCCAGCCATCAACAGCAGCTCCGTCCTGACCTCCTGCTGTGACCCCATGCAGCCATTTGTTTATAATGGAAGGATGTAATGATGCTTGGTGTTGTAGTCACAAATAGGGCCGTCGCGATTAATCGATTAAACTCGATATAAAAAAAGGTTATCAGCAACTGCAGCCTCAAAAAACGACAAAAACGTAAAATCTATTTATCATTCACAAAAGAAGACTCTTAACAGTAACTTCATCAAAGGCAATGTCGACTGAAAGCTTGGAATCTATACATTTACAAAGTTTTATCACCAATAAAATCTATTTTAATGTATAATCCTTCAGTTGAGCACACCCAGCTAAACATTTGAGCACACCAAGCCAAATGACATACTTAGCTATTTCTGCACATTATAATACATAATTACTGGTTATTCAGCAAATAAACATCCTGAAAAAGTGCTAGTTATGGACATAACTTTTTTTTACATTTTTTTTATTAACAAAGCATGTAAGCAGATGAAGCGTGTTCACTTCTGCTCTTGGTCACAGTCGGTCATCCACTGTATTTGGGCTTCTGTCACTGTTGGGAAAATTTTAAGCAGCTGACCGACGGCAGGCTATATATAAAGGACTTGGTCATTTGCATGTTGGACTAGCTCTTCATGCTTTCGAGTCACATTTCAACTACTGCCTTTCACCTGAAAGCCATCCATCCAGCATCAATATTACACATTCAGCATTTCACATCATTTATAGGCCCATATATTGTCTGCCTCTCCATCTGTGTCCAAACTTAATGCACACAGAGAAGTGACTAAGAGCTTAGGGAACATGCCTGGATCAATCAGAGTGAGTGCGTACGTGCCTGTGTGTGTGTGTGTGTGTGTGTTTGTGTGTAAGAGAGAGGGAGAGAAAGAGTGGGTGAGAGAGACAGAGAGAGAGACAGGGAGAGAGACAGAGAGAGAGACAGAGAGAGAGAGAGAGAGAGAGAGATAGAGAGATAGAGAGATAGAGATAGAGATAAAGACTTACAGATCTTCACTAGTCGCAATCCCAAGTGAACAAAACACAAGAGAAACTCAAACAAACGCAGTGGGTCCCAACCTGGGGTCCTCCCCCCTGGAGATCGCAGGGGGTGCGCACAATTTTGTACACATTAAATTCATAAACTCCCAATGTCTGAGAACAAAAACCTACAACTGCTGTTTATTTTTGCAAATAAAAGATTGTAATTAATCACTCTTTTTGTGTGTCTATGACCTGCAGGAGTTGGGGTCGGGGCCCTGGCTTGTCTTGGACACAAGCAAGGGGGGCTTCAAGGAAAAAAGGTTGGGAACCACTGCCATAGAGGACTGTTTGTTAAGGAAGCTGATATGGGAGCTGTCTTCTTTCTTTGAATCAGGTGTAATAGATAATTAAATGAATAAAATAAACAAAACAACTGTATTGCTAATATACCCTCGAACCTATTGTCCTCTGAGGGTCCCTCATCTGCCAGTCACTGATCACAGTGAGGCACCTGTCGGTGCGCAGTGGGTGACTCAGTTTGACCAGTCAGATCAGATTTCATGTGTTTTTTATGCTTCGTTCCGGGTTGCCAGTTGCAGACGTCAGAACATGTCGGCACGCCATCACATGCTACAGCTCAAACGTGGAGAGCTGAGGCTTTTCATAGACATCAAGAGATTGTTTTCTGTGCACGCTGTAGTTTTACAGTGACTTTCAGTAAGATTTGAAAGCCTCTCTCTGAAGATTAATGGTCGAGCCTGTAAGCCCTATAGCTAACAGGATCTGTTGACCACGTCGTCCTACCCCAATATGTTGTGATCATGTTTTGTTTTAGCTAAATAATTCTGTTACTTCCAATGAAGGGCAAAATGCTTCAGCAGACCAAGATATTTTGGACAATGTCATACTTCCAACTCTGTGGACACAGTTTGGGGAAGAACCTTTCCTATTCCAGCATGACTGTGTCCCAGTGCACAAAGCAAGGTCCATAAAAATGGCTGGATGAGTTCAGTGTGGAAGAACTTGACTGGCCCAAACGGAGTCCTGACCTCAATCCCATCCAGCACCTTTGGGATGAACTGGAACGGAGATTGTGAGCCAGACCTTCTCCTCCAACATCAGTGTCTGACCTCATTAATTCTCTACACAAATTCCCACAGAAACTCCAAAAGCTTGTGGACCAACTCCATATTAAAGTCTATGTATTTGAACGCAATGTCATTAAAGTCCCTGTTTGTTGTAATGGTCAGATGTCCCAGTACTTTTGTCAATATAGTGTAGATTTAATTTAAATCTTTAGAACTGTTTTTTGATGGTTTTGATTTTGAGGCCTATGACACCCTTTTCTCCTTGTAAATCTCACTCATTGTCGGTTGGGCCGTTTCTTTCTGCCTCTCTCACATCTTGTATTACTAGCTGGGCCACTTCTTTGCCTTATCGTATCATAACACTTGGCCATCTCACTTACAAACGAAAACATTAGCCTGTGTTTCATAGTAGAACAGCAGTTATCTGGGTGATCACAGCTTAATCACTCAACTAATACTTATTGTACATATTAACGACAACGTAATCAACATGCAGGTTGTAAATCTTCCTTGTTTATTCTTCCCCGATAAGAATTCTCAGCTGTGGGTAAGACCTGGTGCCCTTTGTGCAGGAAAGTCACGTCTGGAAACGTCTGGCACAAGCAGACCTTGCTTTTTGAGTTCAATTTGACTTTAATCAGTCAAATAGCTCTGGTTAATCCTCCATGCTGCGTATATGCTCCGATTACATAACCGTCCAACTCGTCCACCTGCCCGCCAGGACCATTGACCTCTGGCTGAACGTTATAAATGTTCTCCAACATGGAATATAGAACCCTACGCAACGTTCTCAGGTATCCACATCCCGAGGAAGCAGGTCTACAAATACGAAAGTACTCAATAAATAATGAGTATATTATGTGAGGCTCAGATTTCTCAGCTTCATCGTTCATGTACACAGAGACGTATGGTGTTAGTGTTACATAACACATAGAACGTAAGCTTCATCGAACAGGTTCCCAGATGGTGTTGACAAGATTGTGAACTCAGGCATTGTATTCTGGTATGTTTAGAAGACTAACGGCGTTCGTTAGTCATTAACCAACCACGCTGCTCCAATATTCCATGGTTATTATTGTATAGGCGTCTCAGTCTAATTCACCAGAGCAGGTCAAAAGGACTTATGCAGGAATAAACTAAATATGTAATATTGCTGTTTATAATGATTGGGAGAATTTTTTGTTTAGCTGCTCTTAACATTCTGGCGTAATTTTCCACTTGTGGGACTATTACAGGTCTTTCTTATCTTAGAACCTTTATTTGGAGCATAAAAATGCATCCGTTTATTGTGACGAAGCAATCTGTTAGGTAGGGACTCATCTCACCGAAATATTGCAACATTAAGAACAATCAAGAATTTTAGTATTTCCAGACAGTTTTAATACCATTCAATATCGCCACTTTCTATAGTCAAATTTGAACTGTTTTTCAACATAAAACTAACAAATACTGTGTTTAAAAAATGGAACTGATCTCATAGTGCACTTGAGCTCTTTCGAAAGATCAGAATCCTTTTAAGGTCAGAGATTTATACTATTTTAGCACTGAGGGCTCATTACTGCACATTTTGAAACGGAGGCTTGTGTGTAATGTGGACTGTTTTTGCAAAATGCACAGCAGAAAGTGATCGACTAGGCATTTGCAAGACTGCCGCAAGTATAACTAACATTACATTTTAAAAAGCCATTTTTAACCCTTAAAATGATGCCTGTGCTTACAAATGAGGACGAAAGTCTTTGGTGAGGGCTGTAGCCACTGAACATGCTTTTTTATAGTTTGGCTTTTTTTGACTAGTAGTACCAGGTATACTAGTCAACAGTAGATCCTTTTCTGAGGGTAAGTGACAGCCTTCTCTGTGCATATCGACAGCCGATTGACAGCTGCGACGCTACGGTTGCTTAGTAACAGTGAGATCCGCAGCCAAAAGTAGTGATCCAGTAACACAGTGTGATCCCAAAGACAAAAAAAAAATGCAGTGTAACCAAGCCCCATCCCCCGCTCACTTTCTGATCTACTGCACACTCATTAACACATTGGTTTTTCAGGCTAATTACAAATTCAGTTCACAGCCTACATCAGCTCAGACCAGTCCAAGAGATCAGTATATTTATGACGGCATGGCATGTTTAAGCATTACTGTTTTACAATGAACGTAATAAAGAATGACACGTTATTTTATCTGTAGATATTCATATGGCTTTTAACTTACGTTCAATTAAAAACAGCATTTAACTAAACCCAACACTCAATCTAACCCAAACTCTGACCAGAAATCAGAAAAGTCTACTGATCCCAGAGAAAATCTGAAACTAAAATCTAAATCTACTCATTAAGACTGCTAAAACCCAACAGTTTCTCAAGAAACTGTGGAGATAAACTACATGAAAACATTCAAAACACATCCTAAAAAAAAACACAGATTCCTGGACGGTTCTTGGCTTGGACTCATGGTTTGGAATGGCTTCCATCATAAGGAAGCTCTTTAACCCTTAGAACTTAGAAAACAGCATTAGTAAAATCCCACTTGTAGGCGGAGACTATCCTGAAAGTTCTTTCGGGTTCCAAGATCTTGTGCTTTTTAGTTTGTTTCTAAGACCTATAATAAAAGAAATGAAGGCATTTTTGTTCTTTAAGGTCATTTGCACATGACGCCACTTTTAAAAGCCTAGTAGTAGTTTTTATAATTGCATGTTTGGTTCTACGTGACACAGGAACACCAACCAAAGCTCAACACAGGGGAACTTCCATATAAAAGAGTGTATTTTTTATCTAAGACAATTTACCTTTCGTTGCGCTTCCGGTATGGATCTATGCTGCTTGCAGGTTAGGCTTCAAATAAGGTTCTCTAATTTCTCAAAGTTTCTCTGAAGAACCATCCCATGAAGGGTTCTTCTATGGCACTGCATTACACTGCATCATTAGAAGACATGGGATTAATTTCCACTGCTATGCTGATGATACCCAACTATATATCTCAACTAAACCAGACG